>OY740722.1:13078024-13081583 GCA_963513945.1 Hydrotaea diabolus
CCTGTATTTACTCCTAAGCACTAGAAGACGAAAAGCAAATTTCCCTAACCTATATAAAATCTAAACTTTATTTATATCTTATAGACACTCTACATTGAGATAGCAGATAGATATCTTATAGACACTCTACATTGAGATAGCAGCGAAAAGCAAACGTCGTGCTAAACGAAATGCTGGATTGGACTGTCACGAAAATGACAACGAAATTCGTTGTTGTCGTTATCCTCTTAAAATAAATTTTACAAATTTTGGTTGGAATTTTATAGTTGCTCCACAACATTTTGATGCATATTTCTGTAATGGTGAATGCAATGTCGGATACTTGGAAAAGTATACACACACTCACATCACGTCGCTATTAATATCAGCCAAACCTTGTTGTTCGCCTCAAAAATTAAGTCCGCTTACTTTGCTGTATTTTGATATGACAATGAAATTAATTGTACGAAGGGCGGTTCGGAAACTTCTTAGCCTAGCACAAAAAGCGCTGTATAAACAGAAAAAAGTTAAGTGTTTTGGAAACTTCCATCTCTGCTATGAACACGTGTTAAATTTTGTTTCGATCTGGCAACTCCTTCATAAAGAAACAGGTGTTCACAAAAGACGCACCCGCGTCATTAAATATTTACATAAAAAAGGTTTATCGGACAAGAAATTCATAATGATATGGTGAATGTGTTAGGTGAAAGGAGCCTTCATATGCAACAGTAAAAAATTGGGTTGCTGAAATTAAACGTGGTCGTACAAGCATTGAAGATGAACCACTTAGTGGACGTCCAAAAACAGCAACAGAAATTGTAGCCAAAGTGCATGATATGGTATATAAATGATCGACGAATAAAAGTGCGTAAAATAGCTAATATCATGGGCATCTCAAATGATCGAGTCCATTTAATTTTGCATGAAGAACTACAGATGAAAAAGCTTTCTGCAAGATGGGTGCCGGACTTGTTAACAGTCGACCAAAAACGCATAAGAATGAACATTTCTCAAGCTTGTTTGGATCGTTTTCAGCGAAATAAAATGGATTTAAGGCGTCGTTTCATAACTGTTGATGAGACATGGATCCACCAGAGACAAAAGAAAATCCAAACAATGGACTGAAGCTGGAGGAAGTGCCCCAAAGAAGGCAAAAACAATTCAATCGGCTGGTAAGGTTATGGCAACGGTTTTTTTGGGACTTCAAAAGTATTTTATTGATTGACTATCTGCAAAAGGGTAAAACAATAAATTCAGAGTTACTATTGCAACCTTTTGATCAATTAAATGTACAAATTCGAGAAAAACGTCCTGGCTTACAACAAACAAAAATAATTTTTCATCAAGACAACGCACCAGCGCACAAGAGTGTTTTAACAATGGCTAAAATCAACGAATTAAAGTACGAGTTGTTTGACCACCCACCTTATTCTCCTGATTTAGCTCCCAGTGACTTTTACCTGTTCCCAAATCTAAAAAAATTCCTTGCTGGCAAGCGATTTACCTCAAATGAAGATGCAATTACAGTTGTAAACCACTATTTTGAAGACCTTGAGGAAAACTATTTTAATCAAGGGATAGAATTGCTAGATAAGCGTTGGACTAAGTGTATTGAAGTTTCAGGAGATTATATTGAAAAGTAAAAATAAAATTTTGAAAAACTAAATATTCTCTTTCATTGATAGGCTAAGAACTTTCCGAACCACCCTCGTATATTACAATACGCAATATGTCTGTTGAGAAATGCAGTTGTTCTTAAAATCAGTGTTTAAAAAAACATTCCAACACATCAGTTAAGAATTAACTGCGTATGATTATTGTCGTACTATAATTAAACAAATCCTTGCCTAAATTCATAAGGTGGGCCATGCACGTTTTGCTTTTGTAAGCTCGTATTAATGTTTCAATAAATATATTGTCAACTTCAACATAACACGTGCATTTCCTGCAGCTTTGTATTATTCAATAAAGCTATACATTCACCTTTGAAATAAAAACTAATAATTTAGTAATATAGGGTGTCCCAAGAAGAACGCAATTTTTAAATCTGGCAACATTCGAAGTGTCATTGTTTGATATTTGAACAATTGTTATTGTTTGTAAGTAGAAGGTACGAGGTTAGTAAAAATGGAGCGCTACACGAATGAACAACGCATTCTCATTGTGAAATTGTTTTACCAAAATGGTAAAAGTTTTGCGGCTACAGTTCGCAAATTGCGATCAATTTGGGGTCACACTAATGATCCAAAAGAGTCAACTGTAAAGAGATTAATGGATAAATTTGCCGAAACTGGGTATGTTAGTGATGTAAAGACAACAACGCGCCATCGAACAGGTCGATCAACCGAAAATGTCGCAGCTGTACGTGATGATGTCGCTCAAACTCCATCCACCTCTATTCGACACCGAGCTCAGCAAATTGGTGTCTCCAAATCCACTTTGCAGCGAATTTTGACGAAAGATTTGCATCATCATGCATACAAAATTCAATTGACTCAGGAACTGAAGCCAGCTGACCATGGACAGCGAAGGGAGTTCGTTAATTGGGTATTGGAGAGACAACATGAAAATGCTGATTTTGCCGATAAAATCATCTTCAGTGACGAGGCCCATTTTCATCTTGATGGCTTCGTCAATAGGCAGAATTGTCGCATTTGGGGTGCGGAAAATCCTCGAGTGATTCACGAGAAGCAAATGCATCCTCAACGTGGCACTGTGTGATGTGGTTTTTGGGCTGGAGGAATCATTGGACCTTTTTTTTATGAAAATGGGGCAGGTCAAGCGAAAACAGTCAATGGTGTTTGGTATCGTGAAATGAAAACCAGTTTTTTCTTGCCTAGAATTGAAGAAATGAATGTGGAGGGCATGTGGTTCCAATAACACGGCGCCACATGTCATACAGCCAGAGAAACAATTCAATTGCTGCATCAGTCATTTAAAAATTGCGCTCTTCTTGGGACACCCTTTATAACGTAGCTAACAGAATAACATTTTCCTTACATCCAAAAATGAAATTCGAAAAGTAGAATTAATGCATAAATGCAAAATAAACTAGTAAGAGAGCTAAAGTCAAGCGTGACCGATTATATTATACAGTGCATTAAGGGTTGTTTAGAAAAGCCAACTGAAAATAATGGTTTGTAATAAATTAATTGATAAATTGCATGATTCCCTTGGAAAATGAAGCACTTGGTTGAGTATATTAAATTTCCAAAGAACTGGGTGCGGGAAGGTCTCTGTTACTTTTTATGGGTCGAAACAATTTTTATTTTACAATGCTTTGAGTGCTTTTAATGGCCGCTCAAGTGGAGAGTGAATTAGTGTTATGTGCACCGTTTTAAGTAATGACACATAACTCCGAAAACCAATGGTCTAAAAGTTCAGAAGACTAGGTAGCTCATTCGGGTTTATTGAAGATATACAGGAAAAGTTTTCCAGAAATCTAGAACCATGGCCATAGTGACGTCAGAATATCCGAGCGATTTCAAAGCATTCCAGCTGGTGACTATTATTGTTGATACTTTTAGTTGATATTGGTCCTAGGCTGATCCAGTTCTTTCTTGTTAGCTCATCCACGTAT
>OY740722.1:13081783-13094283 GCA_963513945.1 Hydrotaea diabolus
GTTGAGATAAAAGAAATAAACGATTGCGAGCAAACGACAATTCTCCAGCAGAAAGACGTAGGGTATGATACGAAGTTTTGTCACCTTTTCTCAGCACCTTACGACATAGTCTAAAGACATACGCTATGACGTGAATCGCTCTAGACAGAGAAGAGAAACGATCCAATATATCTTCTTCGTTATCAGATCTAGCAATATGTACCTGAACGCCTTTCGCTTCCTCGTTCGTATTAAAAGTACCTGACGTCGTTGGCCATGATGACTTGTCATGAGTAAGCCACTCTGGTCCATGCCACCATAAACTGTTATCTTTCAGTTCCGAAGGGATCAGCCCCCGGGTTGCTAGATCAGCGGGATTATACTGTGAAGCCACATGATTCCAGTCGACATTTCCAACCTTCTCCAAAATAGTGGCAACTCTATTAGCCACAAACGTCTTCCAGTTACAGGGTGGCTTTCTAAGCCACGCCAGAACTATGGTCGAATCAGACCATAAGTAAAGTGAATAATTTTTGGTGTCGAACTGAGACAACATACTATCGGATAACTCAGCCAAAAGTACTGCTCCACACAATTCTAGACGAGGAAGAGACGGTTTCTTTATCGGGGCCACTTTTGTTTTCGCCACGAGCATATATGACCCTCTATATCAACACGTGCATACAAAGCCGCAGCGTAAGCCAACTCCGAAGAATCGCAGAATCCATGATATTCAACTCTGCATTTAGGAGAAAATTTTACCCAACGAGGAATCGTTATAGAGTCGATATCTTTATACTTCGAAATAAAATTCTGCCATTTCTGCAAAGCAACGGTTTTTATTTCGTCGTCCCAGCCAATCTTATCAAGCCACATGTCTTGCATAATAATCTTGGCTGTAACAATGACAGGCGCCAGCCAGCCGGCTGGATCAAATAGACGAGCTATCAGTGAAAGCACTTCCCTCTTTGTATAGGTCGCCTTCTGTAAAATCTTCTCAGTCACAAAGTAGAAATAATCTCCTGAAGCGTTCCAGCGAACACCAAGTGTTTTCGCAGTGCTCTTGTCATCTAGGCACACAAAATTCTCGTTCAACAAAAAGTCTGTAGGCAACCCTTCTAAAATGGATCTAGAATTTGACGTCCATTTTCTAAGTTCGAACCCCGCCGTTTTCAAAATGCCAATGAGTTGCTCCCGCGCTTCCAGTGCATCTGGAATACTATGAGCTCCAACCAAAGCGTCATCCACATACATAAAGCCACGTAGCAGATTAGCTCCAATTGGAAAACTACTTTGTTCATCATCAGCCAGACGAAGCAGAGTCCTAAGCGCTAAATAAGGGGCACAATTCACGCCGAAAGTCACAGTATTTAGCTGAAAGTCACAGATCTCATCGTTCTCAGACTTTCGGAAAACAATTTTCTGGAAACGGGCGTGGTCAGGGTTAATCAGGATTTGCCTATACATTTTTGTGATGTCGGCATTAAACACGTACTTAAAGAAACGCCACTTCAATACCAAGGCCACCAAATCAGCTTGAAGAACAGGACCCACGTATAAAACGTCATTAAGGCTTACTCCAGTCGATGATGGACTTGACGCATTAAATACAACTCTTAACTTCGTTGTTGTACTCTCAGGTTTAAAGACACCATGATGAGGAAGGTAATAGTCGGAATCCCCACTTGGATCCTCAACCTTAGACATATGGCCCAATGTCTCATATTCTTCCAAAACCTCATCATATAGACACTTATAGCCCGGTTTACTAAGCAAAGACTTCTCATTTCTTAGGAATTGACGTACAGCGATATAGCGATTTGGACCGATCTCTGAAATATCGGACTTAAACGGCAAATCTACTACATATCTTCCATCCGAACGCCTTTTAGTAGAGGAATCATAAATCTCCTCACATTTTTTGTCATCCTCTGATAACATTGGGGTTCGAGCTACCTCTTCTAGCTCCCAGAACTTTGCCAGCTGGTCGTCGATGGAGACTTTTGTGAAATGAGAAACTCTAGTAGAATGTTTTGAACTTTTTGAGGAAGTGGGACCAGTCACTATCCAACCAAAAATTGTCTCTTGAGCCACGAGCGAATCAAAGATTCCATGCCGAACTCCTCCTCTTAGTATGGTAGGATATAGGTCACCTCCCAACAATATATCAATCTGACTACTTCGATAAAAATCTGGATCTGCATAGTCCAAGTCCGGCAAGTTCTCTCCTACTGAAGGACAAAGAGAATGCGTAGGAATATCGCCAGTTACATGCGCTACTACTAATGCTTCAACTTTGAGTGAGAAATTCGTATTTAAACTCGAACTTATTGTGAAATTAGCCATTTTGTCAGATCTGCTGACAATTTCACCTCCCAATCCTGTAACTTCAGCCGATACGGGAACTGTAGGCAACTTAAGTAATCTCTGAACCCTTTCAGAAATAAAACTCTCATCAGAACACGGATCTATTAATGCTCGAACCTTATATGTCGACCCAAAATTTACAATATTGACCCATGATGACTCTGAAACTTTTCATACGAATTTGGATTTTCAGTGGACTGTATCTCATTTTTAGACTTATTTATCTGATTCGTACTTTGAGTCCCGGAATTTGAATTTTGATGATTCGAATTTCCAGTAAAATCTCTATGCAAAAGTGTATGGTGCTTCCTATTACACGTCGAACAGCCATTTGGACTTGTACAATTTACATACATATGTCCAATCTTTAGGCAATTAAAGCAATATTTAAATTTTCTTAGTGTCGAAGCCCGATTTTTCTGATCCATATTCAGAAACTTATGACAAGAACTTATTGCATGAGAATTTTTGCACAATTTACATTGTGCTACATCAACTTTCGTGTGGTGGACTTTGGATGCCTTAACCTTTGAACGTGTCTGATGACTCTTTTTCGACATAGTCTGGAAGCCACTTTCTCCATGACTATTGGACAAAATTATATCAGATACGCTTTCCAGCGTGTGAAATCTGTCAGTCAAAAATTCATTCATTTCCTCCCATTTCGGAACCTCAGTCTTATTTTTCACAGACTGTTCCCAAAGGCACAATGACTGCTCAGACAACTTCGCAGAACATAAAAATACGAAAATTGGATCCCAAGAATCAACATCAATTTTGAACAATTTTAGCACCGAAACGCAGCTACTTATGTCTCTCTGTAGACGTTTTACTTCCTGCGGGAATCCTGTCTGCACGGAGCGAGGTTAAATAAAATCTTCAGCTGACTATTTATTAGGACACGCTTGTTCTCATACTGGTCCTTTAAATTACTCCACGCTAACTCGAAATTTTCTTCTGTTAAGGCAATGTTCCTATTTATCTCTCTAGCCTCTCCCTCGGTCTTCTGAAACAAGTAGAATAATTTTTCTACTGGACTCAAGCCGGAACTATTTATATATATTGCCGTGAACAAGTCTCTAAATGTAGGCCACGAAACATAATCGCCACTAAATACTCCTGTGTCACATGGAGGTACGCGAACTGAATGTTCCCTTCTTGGAGCAGCAGATCTTTGTTCCTCTTCACAGCACGCCTTTTTTGCTCTGGCAATAATATTGACACATCTTATATAGGACTTATGGATCTGGTTATATTTCGCATAAAACTTCTTCTTTTCCTTGTCCTCCACAGACAGTCTTTCTTGCACGGACTTAAACTTTGCCCACAGCATTTCCAACTCAGTCCTTTCACAATCCATCGCGTCTATGGTATAGGTAGAAAAGTCCTCATCTTTTAACCGACACTCAAATCTTGCAACCTCTTCTATAACTTTCTCATAATCTTCCGAACTCATAATGCAGTAACAAATTACAAAAAAGGATGGGTGCCTTAACAAAAATACTATCCAATAAGTCGTGTACCCAATCAGAGCCTTAATAGGACAATCATCCACCAACGCACGCCAAAAATGGAACTTTTCAAAAATAAATTCTTGTATAGAACAGAAAAACACACAAAACTAAGAACACGAAATTCACCAAGCCTTTAGTTGTATAAAAGGACAGTTGAGAAAAGGGACAGCCAAATCTCCATAAACTTCGCCAAATGAATCCAGGAAAAAGTCAAAAATTGAAGAACAGCTCCAAATATAAACCCAGACCAAAGTTACGAAACTTTCAATATACAACAACGGAGACCACTGTGTGAGCAAAAAACGACAGTATTGTAGAATGTAAATCGCTGAACAATTCTTCAAAATAAATTGCGATGCACGATCCAAGATGTTCTCAGCTTATGTCGCCACAGTGCAGAATAAAAATAAAAAGCCAGGCCAGAAAACGAATTGCCAAAAATTTTCAAAAATTAAAATAAAAAAAATTTTGTTTATGATTTGTCGCCAAGTGTACCACTGTGCAAGGTAAAATTCCAAAAATTGCAATGGCGACCGAAGTTTCAGTAATATGATCGTTTCAAATATAAATTTCAAATGTTACGATTATACTTGATTTTCCAACTTTTGCACCACACAGCCCACTGTAAGGTGACGTAGCAAATGTTCGTCTTAATTTTAATTGCAACCAAAAAAATTTATTTCGGATTTCCGAGACAGCAACTAACAAAATTTTTCCTAAAATTTTGTACTATCAAGGCCACTGTGCAGAGAATGGACAGACAATTATGTCAGCAGACGTCGGGCTTAACCCGAATCAGCCCAGTGTTACCATATGGTCACACACACAACAAGCGTAGCAAAGTAAATACGTAAATTCGTGTGATTCCCCGATTTCGAAAATTTTGCACTCATTCTGTTTGTGAAGGGTGTGCGCTTCTGTCAAATTTGTTTTTTAGCTAGTTATTATGTGTTCGTTGAAGCGATTGGATGCATTGTCAGTACTTAAGAAAATATTATGGCAAAAAACCTGAATTCATGTTACTACAAAAAGTAAGTATGCAATATTTTTAATGAAATGATGTTGTTCAGATTTCATATAAGTATTTTTTATTGCGGAAGATATTGAAGTTGTGTATGTACAATTCCATTTCTCAGCTTTCAAAAATTTAAGTGTTTTTTCTAAAAGTTTTAACAGGTGTGACCGTATGGTCACGCTGGTGAAATTAAGCAAAAATAGATCACTTATTTTGTTTAGTGTTTTTTTTTCGTTTTTTTTTGATAATTTTAAGGGCACTTACTGCACAAGAAGCTGTTGATTTCTTAAATGAGTTGTCTGCTGGAGAAGAGTCTGTTACAGCATTGTACATTCTTCCACCTGAAGTTGAAAGTGGCGCACTTAGTGGTGAAGATGATGCTGATGAGGATGGCGTTGGGATTCCAGTTGACATTTGTGTGGGCCAACTGAAGTCAGCTTGTGAACTCGAAATGAGCAATGGCAGACATATCAATAACTTAGACGACGCGCAATGTGAACAAAGTGATGATCAAGATGATGTGGAGGTTCATGATATTATCATGGCAAATTCTAGTGAACATTTGGTCTCAAATTTATCGGCTGAGCTATCAACAGAGCCTTCGACTGAAGCATCGACGTCGGCATATTCTACACGTTTAAACAACCTGCAAAAGGTAAAACCCACCCTATCAGCAATGCAACTTCCACTTTCGAATAAGGCCACTAAAATTACCTGGGTGAAAGATGATTTAGTTGCCCAGACTCCTATTTTTCCATCAGCAAATTTTAAAGATTGCAACAACGTTGCACCGTATGAGCAGTTTGAAAAGTTTTTTGACGAGGAATTATTTCATCACATTGTCAACGAATCTCACAAATATGATGTGTTTCTTGGAAAGCCGCATCCAAATATTACTGTAGCAGAGCTAAAAACATACATTGGAATTTTGATAGTGAGTGGATATGATGGTCGTACCACTTTTAGGTCCTATTGGGGTGCTGACGATGATTTGCGAAATGAAATGATATATTCGGCTATGCGAAGAAACCGATTTCAGCAGATATCACAATTTCTCCATTTTGAAGATATTGGAAAAGAAGTAAACGATGGCGACAAAATGTGGAAATTTCGCCCTATAACTGATCACCTAAAAGCAAACATGTTGAAAAATTTCGATCCAGTGCAGCAATTATCATTTGACGAAAGCATGATATCCTACTTTGGACGACACGGTTGCAAGCAATTTATTAAAGGAAAACCATTGCGCTTTGGGTATAAAGTATGGTCCTTGTGTACGCCAGAGGGGTATCTAATAAACTTCGAAATTTACCAAGGCACAAATCCTCGATCCAATCGCAACTATGAAGAAAGATTTGGTAAATGCACTGCACCCCTTATAAATATGATAGACGACTTCAGTCCAAGAAGTTCAAAGCCTTACCATTTGCGTTCTTCTTTGATAATTTATTCACCGGGTTTCCGGTACTCCATTATTTAAAATGTCGTGGTTACGCTGCAACAGGTACAATTAGGGAAAATCGAATCCCTAAAAGTTGCCCCCTTGCTGATAAAAAAAAGGATGAAGAAGGAAGCTTGCGGCCATATAGAATCCATTACAATAAAGGAGACCGAAGTACTTTTAACCAAATGGAACGGCAACGCTGTTGTTAATATTGCATCAACTGCCTATGGCGTCAATCCTGTTGCGAATGTTCAACGTTATTCCAGAGAACAAAAAAAGAATAAGTATTCCGCAACCATGTGCTGTTAAAGAGTACAACAAGTTCATGTGTGGTGTAGATCGCATGGACCAGAACGTCAGCTTATATAGAATTGGAATAAGAGGAAAAAAATGGTGGAGCAGTATCTTCACTTGGTTGGTTGACGTTTCGGTACACAACGCATGGCAGTTGCACCGTTCAGCACATCCTGATATGCCACAACTTGACTTCAGACGACAGATCGCTATTTATTACTGCAAGCATTTTGGGCAAAAAGCAAAGGCAAGTGGCCCACGCAAAAGGAATTTCACAGAATCAACAGAATCTCTGCGATTTGATAGACAGGACCACTTTGTTGGTCCATGTACAAAAAGAAGTCGTTGTGGTGAGGAGTTTTGCAAATCTGTCGCCGCACTGAATGCACAAAATGTGACGTTGGGCTTTGTGTGAAATGTTTTGCCACGTATCATACTCAATCAAACTAATAAATAAAAACTAACATGTAAAATAACTCGATTTTTTTTCTTGTTCCTCAATCAAACTAATAAATAAAAAATAACATGTAAAATAACTCGATTTTTTTTTTCGTGTTGTACGAACACAAATCGTACCCAATGTGACCATATGGTCACACCCCTATATCTTTCGATCTGAAAGGGCAAAATGAAAAAAAAATTTCGATTTATAATCCCTAGGACCTACATAAATGCCCTATGAAATATTTCCGAAAAATTCAAAAAAAAAAGTTCTGGGTCGATTCGGGTTAATATCCAAAAACGGAAAAAATCGGACAATTTTTTGTTTAAAATCACAAAAAATATTTTTCCCTTATACACCAATTTAAGCCACTGTGCAGTAAATTTCCAGATTACTTCCAATGTACATAACAAAAGAAATACCGATACGAAAAGGAATTGGCAAATTTTGCAATTGCCAATTGTTGTTATGTACAAAAACACGAAAATTAAAGATGGCTGTTATGTACAAGGAACGCGCGTTTTCTTCGCTTATGTGTATATGTGTGTAGGCGTCTTAGCACCTAACCTCAAAACACGATGTCCAAAAATTTCCAAAAAATTTCTTTTAAGCCACTTTCACTTTTGGGGTCACTACGTATATACCACTTAAATTAACTTTGTACGCACCTTGCTTTAATCCCTGGTTGATCCGGTTCGAAGGACCAAATGTTGCGCTCGTAGGCTGTTGTTGACTGGTTCTCCCAGGTGCTGGCAAGGTTCCTCCTCAGTTGACGGGGGTATATTCGGCGCACCCCTAATCCTCGTTGATATGGTAGCTTCTCGGCGTGAGCCCTTTCCATACAGCGATTTCAACGATCCGACGGTGCTCTCAAGGTCACTTGTTGTCTTTAAAACACTTCTTTTAATCACTGGCACAGATACTAAAGTTTATTTATATTCGGTCCAGTGCGATATGTTCAGTGTTTGTGTGACAAAATAAGAAACACTTGTACTATATTTCACAATGCCAAAGACAATGGGCGTTTCTTTATTTTAAAATTAGACGAACACGAACGGTTTACGTTCACTAATAAGAAAAAAAAATAACTATGGATTGCTGGTGGCTTCTCTGGTGCACTGTGATGTGTTGTTTTTCTGTTGACGTTTTGATAAGAATGCCAAATTGCCGGCTTGCAGAAACTCGTATAGAACGATCGTCGACTCTCAGGCCACGCAAGGCGACGGCGTTGAAATAAACACTTTCGTTCAATACCATTGCGAAAGGGTACGTACTACGAAATGATACCCTTTCATACAGTGTTTACACAGCGAAGTGCACCAATGAAGCCGGCCACTTATTACAAGAGTGGACGGGACGTAAACGTGACGTAGACGTGACGTAAACATATATATATATATATATAAACCTTAAAACCCTCTAGCGACCTTCCCCATTCCAACGACACAAGGCAGGAAAACAGCGCCCTCTACAAGTGAAAATGTATATATATATATATATATATATATATAGCCTTTTAGTTTTATATATATATATATATATATATATATATATATATATATATATATATATATATATATATAAATATATATATATATATATATATATATATATATATATATATATATATATATATATATATATATATATATATATATATATATATATATATATATATATATATATATATATATATATATATATATATATATATATATATTATATATATATATATATATATATATATATATTTATATAATATATATATATATATATATATATATATATATATATATATATATATATATATATATATATATATATATATATATATATATATATATATATATATATAATTCGTTTTTGTGCATTGTCCTCAAGCAATATTATGAGTGCTTTTCCCATTTTTTCTTTAGTAGCATCTCTAGTGTATGATGAAGACTTAACAGATAGTTTCGTTCCAGAAATCACCGATTGCCTAATTGAAATTTCATTTTTTTTATTGTTCTTACTGTGGCTTCGTTTAAACCGAACATTTTGCCAAGATATGTTGAACCTTCTCCATTTCGAAGGCGATCTAAAATTTCAATTTTGGTTTCCAAAGAAATGGCTTTACGTTTTAGTTTTGTATTTGTAGTTTTCGACATTTTATTTTAGGGATACATAAAAAATTAAACAAAATTAAAAATAACTGAATGAATATAAAATATTTTTTGGCTTACCTTTTATTTTAATGCGTTAAAATTAAATTTAATGTAACGTTGGAAAAACAAATTTGCCTAAAAAATTTCTTTACGAAACACGTCTGATTGAATTTATAGTTCAGAAAATACTAACACGTTTCAATTGCTCTGGCAAGTAAATTTGCTTGTATGCCCAAAAAGGGAATTCCCCTAAATTTGTGCAAAAAAAAACGAAAGAGAAACAAGTATGATTGTATGTATTCTCTTTGTGCTTTTTCTTGTTTTCGGGTGTTTTCTGGCTGTTTGTGAGCTGTGTGTGCGCTGTGTGTGTTTTTATTTATTTGTGTTGTGTCATTTTGAATCGTGCTAAATGGAATAAAATCGTGTAAAAAAATTTATTTTTTTTTTTGCAAACCGTGTTAAATCAAAACCGTGTAAAAACAGAATTAGGTGTATATATATATATATATATATATATATATATATATATATATATATATATATATATATATATATATATATACAAAAGTATAAAGCCATAAAAATTCTTATAAAACTATTCTTATAATACTATGTATATATATATAATATATATATATATATATATATATATATATATATATATATATATATATATATATATATATATATATATATATAATATATATATATATATATATATATATATATATATATATATATATATATATATATATATATATATATATATACACCCAACTCTCTTTTTACACGGTAGATACGTTCCTAAGAAAACCGTGTAAAAAAATATCGTGTAAAAAAAATGCATACGACACATATAAAATTTGGGGATACGTTCCAAACCTAATAAAAATCGTGTAAAATGAAAAAACCCTATATATTTTTCCAAAAATCCGTGCAAAAAAAGTTATAATGAAATGCATATTATTTTAAAACATAAAAACAATCCATTTTTATTAAAAAAAAATAACATATAAGAATAAAAAAACAATAAATAATAATAATAAAATAACATAAATTAATAATTGTAAGGATTCAGTCCATGAGTACATTGCATAAAAATTAAAATAAGAAAAAAAAAGTAATTCCGCAACTATTCATCGTCACTTGATAACAAGCGTGCACGTTTATTACTGACTACTCCAAAATTGCTTTCATCAGATATGTCTAGTAGAATAGTCGTGTTGGATTCAAATGAAGAACTTCGATCGTCATTTATTGCCTCAGTTGGATTTGTTGATGGCATAAAGTCTGTTATTAGCTGCTGTTTTTTTGGTTTTTCCAGTTGCTTATATAATTCACGATATCCAGCTACACAAAACTGAAGATTGCGTTGAAATTTTAAAGCACGCTCCATGTCAGGATCATGTGCAAGAAAATGTTGTTCCATACTTGTAGCAAATTTCAAGCCTTCACGAATTAAATCAGCCGTTAATAGCTGAACTTCACTTTCAACTTCGTCATTATTGATGTCTTCCCTATCATCAACCGCCATAACTTCCATCAAATCGTCCTCAGTCAAAGCGATTTCTTGTATCAATTCATCAATGTCAGTCATTTGCATGTTATTAAAACCTTCGCCACCAATTTCATTTGCTAGAGCTATAATTTCAGAACACACAGTTGAGTTTGGTAATAATAAATTATCATTTTTGACGCATGCTGGCAAAATTTGTTTCCAACAAGCATTTAATGTCGATGGGCGCAACTGTTTGATGGCAAGGGAAGCATGTGTTATACAATCCAGAATCGTAAACTTTTTCCATGCTTCCACAACCGTAACATTTTTTTCTTCCACTGAATCTATAATGTATTTTAACGTTTGCTTCATGTAGTACATTTTGAAAGTGGCTATAATACCCTGATCAAGTGGTTGAATCAGAGAGGTAGTATTAGGCGGCAAAAACAGGAGTTGAATATTTGGATGATCTACTACTGGATGGCTGGGCGCATTATCAACGAGCAAAAGTATTTGAATTCCAAACCTTTTTCTTCAATATATTTTTGGACTTCAGGAACAAAGCAATCGTTGAACCATTTCGTAAAGAGATCAGTCGTCATCCATGCCTTTTTATTTGCCATAAAATGAACTGGAAGTTGTTTAATGTTCTTACCTCTTAAAGCCCGTGGCATAAGGGACTTGTTTATTAAAAGAGGCTTTAACATTTTATCACCAGATGCGTTGCTACAAAGCAAGAACGTCAACCGATCCTTGGCCGCTTTAAAACCACTAGCTGATCTTTCAGATTTCGCTATGTATGTTTTTTTTAGACATTTTCTTCCAGAATAATCCTGTTTCGTCGGCATTAAATATTTGGTCTGGAGTATAGCCGCCCTGTTGAATTACTTTTGCAAGATAATCTGGAAAGCTTTTTGCAGCATTTACGTCAGCTGATGCTACTTCTCCTTTTATTTTTACACTATGAAAAGCGTGTCTTTTCAAAAAACCTGTTAGCCATCCATCACTTGCATTAAATGCTACAGTCTTCGTTACCTGATGACTTGTTGATGGCTCCGATTCCTGAATCCGATTGAATAGTCTAAGTGCTTTCTCTTTTATAATCGGCCCATAAACTGGAATTTTTTTCTTTATTAAATCTTCAATCCAGAACACCAAATGTTTTTCCGTTTTCTCTAAGATAGGATTTCGACTATAAGAAGATGTTTTGCAACTGAGTGCCGAACCAGAGATTATTGATTGTCGAATGGAATCTTCGTTTTTTTCTAATTGTTCTTATAGTCGCTTCATTTAAGCAAAACTTTTTGCCAACAGATGTGGGACCTTCCCCTCTTTTAGACAGTCTAAAATTTTTATTTTAGTTTCCAATGAAATTGCTTGTCTCTCTGAAGTATTTTGTTTTTGTGTTGACATCTTACTTTTTAATATTATATTTTAAAACAATGAGTAATACAAATTATACTGAAAGAGATACCTAGAATTAAAATCTTAAATCAACACCAACGTTTGGATTTGTTTACCTTATTTATCTGTTATAATATTTTTGGCATCCTCCACTCTCAACACTTAAATCAATACTGAAAAGCGAAATGCTTTGTTCAGCTTTGCTCAGCAACAAGAAGTTGACGAAAATTCGGGGAATTCCCAAAATTGTATGTATGTAGTATGTATGTGTGTATGTATTTGTATTTGTTTCTCGTTTCTTTGTTTGTGCCCGCGAAAGCCACAAGTAAAACAGCTGATTTTAATGGCTATTGAAACTATTGAGGTTGAATGGCTTTCAAACTGTTTTAACCCACCACA
>OY740722.1:13099283-13295034 GCA_963513945.1 Hydrotaea diabolus
TTGTATAACACATGCTTCCCTTGCCATCAAACAGTTGCGCCCATCGACATTAAATGCTTGTTGGAAACAAATTTTGATAATTTATTATTACCAAACTCAACTGTGTGTTCTGAAATTATAGCTCTAGCAAATGAAATTGGTGGCGAAGGTTTTAATAACATGCAAATGGCTGACATTGATGAATTGATACAAGAAATCGCTTTGACTGAGGACGATTTGATGGAAGTTATGGCGGTTGATGATAGGGAAGACATCAATAATGACGAAGTTGAAAGTGAAGTTCAGCTATTAACGGCTGATTTAATTCGTGAAGGCTTGAAATTTGCTACAAGTATGGAACAACATTTTCTTGCACATGATCCTGACATGGAGCGTGCTTTAAAATTTCAACGCAATCTTCAGTTTTGTGTAGCTGGATATCGTGAATTATATAAGCAACTGGAAAAACCAAAAAAACAGCAGCTAATAACAGACTTTATGCCATCAACAAATCCAACTGAGGCAATAAATGACGATCGAAGTTCTTCATTTGAATCCAACACGACTATTCTACTAGACATATCTGATGAAAGCAATTTTGGAGTAGTCAGTAATAAACGTGCACGCTTGTTATCAAGTGACGATGAATAGTTGCGGAATTACTTTTTTTTTCTTATTTTAATTTTTATGCAATGTACTCATGGACTGAATCCTTACAATTATTAATTTATGTTATTTTATTATTATTATTTATTGTTTTTTTATTCTTATATGTTATTTTTTTTTAATAAAAATGGATTGTTTTTATGTTTTAAAATAATATGCATTTCATTATAACTTTTTTTGCACGGATTTTTGGAAAAATATATAGGGTTTTTTCATTTTACACGATTTTTATTAGGTTTGGAACGTATCCCAAATTTTATATGTGTCGTATGCATTTTTTTACACGATATTTTTTTACACGGTTTTCTTAGGAACGTAAAAAGAGAGTTGGGTGTATATATATATATATATATATATATATATATATATATATATATATATATATATATATATATATATATTATATATATATACATAGTATTATAAGAATAGTTTTATAAGAATTTTTATGGCTTTATACTTTTGTATATATATATATATATATATACACCTAATTCTGTTTTTACACGGTTTTGATTTAACACGGTTTGCAAAAAAAAAAATAAATTTTTTTACACGATTTTATTCCATTTAGCACGATTCAAAATGACACAACACAAATAAATAAAAACACACACAGCGCACACACAGCTCACAAACAGCCAGAAAACACCCGAAAACAAGAAAAAGCACAAAGAGAATACATACAATCATACTTGTTTCTCTTTCGTTTTTTTTTGCACAAATTTAGGGGAATTCCCTTTTTGGGCATACAAGCAAATTTACTTGCCAGAGCAATTGAAACGTGTTAGTATTTTCTGAACTATAAATTCAATCAGACGTGTTTCGTAAAGAAATTTTTTAGGCAAATTTGTTTTTCCAACGTTACATTAAATTTAATTTTAACGCATTAAAATAAAAGGTAAGCCAAAAAATATTTTATATTCATTCAGTTATTTTAATTTTGTTTAATTTTTTATGTATCCCTAAAATAAAATGTCGAAAACTACAAATACAAAACTAAAACGTAAAGCCATTTCTTTGGAAACCAAAATTGAAATTTTAGATCGCCTTCGAAATGGAGAAGGTTCAACATATCTTGGCAAAATGTTCGGTTTAAACGAAGCCACAGTAAGAACAATAAAAAAAATGAAATTTCAATTAGGCAATCGGTGATTTCTGGAACGAAACTATCTGTTAAGTCTTCATCATACACTAGAGATGCTACTAAAGAAAAAATGGGAAAAGCACTCATAATATTGCTTGAGGACAATGCACAAAAACGAATTCCTGTAGACGGAAACAATATCAAACAGCAAGCATTAAGGTTTTATAAAATGATAAAAGACGAGCAACCATCTACCTCTACACAATCAACTCCTGAGAAGACCTACTTATTTTCTGCAAGTACAGGATGGTTGACAGGATTTCTCCAAGCACGCGCTTCACAACATAAAAATCAAGGGCGAGATTGCTTCTGGGGATCAGAAAGCTGCCAAAGAATTTCCACTAAAACTTAAAACAATAATTGCTGATGGTGCATACAGTCCAGATCAGGTCTTTAATGCAGACGAAACTGGTCTTTTTTGGAAAAAAATGCCGAGAAGAACATATGTGGCCCAATCGCAAAAGAGTGCTGGTGGTTTTAAAGCTGCAAAAGATCGAGTCACATTTTTATTTTGCAGTAACGCTTCTGGAGATCGGATGTTAAAGCCCCTGCTTATCAATCGGGCACTTAAGCCTCGAGCAATGAAAGGTGTCGATTTTGATACATTGCCGGTCAATTGGATGGCTAATAAAAAAGCATGGGTGACAACTACAGTTTTCACAGAATGGTTCAATAAATATTTTGTGCCAGAAACTAGAAAATATATGAATGAAAAAGGCTTAGAGTTTAAAGTTCTTCTGTTGGTAGACAATGCACCCGGGCATCCTCAGTTGGAACACGAAAATGTTCAAGTTTTGTTCCTGCCACCGAATACCACATCCCTAATCCAACCACTGGACCAAGGAATTATCGCAACATTTAAAACTTACTACATCAAACGAACATTCCGATACATTTTGGACACTTTGGAGAAGGATAAAACTCTTACAGTGATTGATGTCTGGAAAAAGTTTTCTATTAAAGATTGCGTAGCACATGCTGCTTTAGCATTATCAGATTTGCGGCCATCAACCTTAAACGCATGTTGGAGAGCAATTTGGCCAGAATGTGTTAAAAATAAAAATCAGGTGGCACATACAGTTGGTGGGGAGGCTTTTGATGACTTGGTATTCGCTGGTTGATAAAGTTCTTAGCGAAGATGAAATATTACATTTTGCCTCAGAGAATGCTGATTCTCTAGAAAGCAGTGATAGTGAAGAACCTGTTAAACTTACTGCAAATTTAATTCAAGAAGGACTTTAACTTGCAAATAAATTATGATACCATTTCGTCACAAATGATCCCAATGTCGAAAGAGCTGCACAATTCCAACGTGAGCTGAATTCTTGTATGGGTCGTTACAAAGAATTATACAAAGAGGTAGCAGCAATTGGCCAACAACGGCTCATAACAGAGTTCACTGTTAAAAATGCAGATGCCGAACGAGCAAGAGAAAGTCCAGTTCGAGTAACTGATGATGACAACAATTAAATTTATGTTCCTGTATTTATGATTATCATTTTAATTTTTTTTACCTTAAAAATTGAAAACAACATAGCTGTTTTACATAAATACATAATTGTTTTTGGTTCCTGAGCTTGTCATACATTTAATTTACATTACATAATTTTAAGCTTCGAAAGCATATCTTTTTCCTCGTTTACAACTATGCTTGGGTAAATACACATGACATATGTGATTTAATAAAAACATGAATACTTGTTCTTAAAAAATCCTTGTTTTTTTTATTAATTTTAATAGGTTTTAGAGATAAGGAACCAATCACCTATTTTTACATACGATCAATGTCTTTTTTTACACGGTTTTTTCTGGAACCAATCTACCGTGTAAAAACAGAATTAGGTGTATATATACAGTGCGTGACAATACAATGGAAACTTTAAATGAAATTTATTTTTTTTCTGATTTTAATAATTTTTGGTCCCTATTTATAACTCTAAATTATAAAAGTAACTTATAAAACTAAAAGGCTATTTAATAACTCATGAAAATAAAATATTAACATAAAAGCAATAAGTTTTGAGAACAAAATAGAAGGCGCATGAATTTCATTTTTAAGTCATCGGCAAAATAATGGAAACTTGTGCTACACAAACAAAAAATAAAATTCTCTTAGTTTGGATTTCAATACTTTGTTGGGAATCCATTATTTTTAAGCACTGCATCACATCGCTGAGGCATGTATTTAATTAAATTATCGATAGTATCCTTGGATATGGGTTGCCAATCCGAGGTAACTGCGTCCACCAATTCTGTCTTCTTGGTGTAATTTTCAGTCCGAATTTTACGATCTACTCAGAATGGAAACACTGAAGGTTGTTGCTGCCAAAATTTGAAGGAAATTATATTCAAAAAATAAATGCAATAAAATGTCGTTTCAAATTACCAATAAAGATTCCAGACTTGATTTAAATTTTTATATTTTTTTTTGTTCTGAAAAAATGAAAAAAGTACCTCTAGATGGATCACCCTATATTTTTTTTATCATATTCGCAACAGTTATATGTTAGTTCATCCATTTAACTAACTTTTACAGGAGCTTTCAGAGCTTGTAGAAAGTTCTGCTTAAGTTCGTTATTCTTCACAACGCCCTGTAAATAAAAAATACAAATTTTGTTATGAATATGTGATACAGGTAGAAGATATTGCATAAACAAGTAATTTTTGTTTTTTTACTCGTCATTTTCTAAAGGTAATTTCCGCAGGATATCTATACTATTATTAAATACAAAAACCAACGTTATTCTTTCAAAAGAAATGCCCGTTCTTGTTTGTCTTGAATCTGGTTAACTGTCATGACCCTTTTTAACCATGTAACGCGTTGCTCCAAACTCATTCATAACTGGTGGCTAATGGTTTGACATAAAAGCAAAAATATGTATTTTTTGATTCTTTTTTTTTATGTAAGACCAACACTAAGGGGGTGTCCCCTATATATGCAGTGCATTGCATCGGTAAAGGGAAGATAGGTTAGGGTATTGAAGGAAAGAGGGAGTAATGTTTATGGACATTTAACTTTAACCTGTTCATATCGTACGTGGCAGGAAACACCTCTGCGGGAAGTCTGTTCCACATACGTAACGCGGCTGAAGAACGAATTCTCCCTGTAATGCGTCGTGCGATCAGTAGGCCAATCAATAACAAATGGATGCGAACTTCTAGACAAGCGGGTGTTACGGGCGAAAACTCTGACCTCCGGGTTGAGATCACCTATCTCAGAAGAGCACATCCCGTTAAAGTACCTGTAAAAGAGTTATACGCAACCAAAACTCCGCCGATGCTCGAGTGTAATAACAGAGTTGGCCACCCTATCTCCAACAAGCCTCAGCGCCCTCCCTTGCACCCGGTCGAGAAACTCCAAAGAAGACCTTGAAGCACCCGCCCAGATGTGGGAGTTATACTCCATTTTTGGCTGTATGTATGTGATGTAGATGTTGAGGAGCTCGGAGGAAGTGAAGTATTTCTTGCACCGCTTTAAAAAACCCAGGCACTTGAATGCTTCTGTCGACACTTCAAAAATGTGTTTGTTCCAGCGAACATCACACTGAATTTTCATGCCCAGAACATCAAGAGCATCCGACTCCTTGACAACAGTTCCATTCATCAGTATTACCGATGATGTTAAGCCCATCGATCGTTTATGACTCAACAGGCAGCATTGGGTTTTGCTAGCATAGAACTCGACCCTATTTGCAAAACCCCACTCTGAGACCCTGACAAGATCTTCGTTGAGTGTGTCAGTCATATTTTGCCCCATCGCCTCTGTATCTGTGAGGCCCGGTCTACGGTCGAACGAATATGAGTGACAGATGCTGCTGTCGTCAGCAACGAGTAAATAGGGTTTGTTGTCAGACTTAGGAGGTCATTGAGGAATATGAGAAACAGAGAGGGAGAGAGAACAGAGCCTTGCGGAACCCCTGCAATTAAAGCATACTCATCGGACGAGACCCCGTCTATAACAACACGTATAGAGCGATAACTGAGAAAACTCGATATGAATCGAGAAAAATCAGTACCCACTCCAAAAGCAATTAGCTTTGATAGGAGTGCGCCGTGCCACACTCTATAGAACGCCTTGGATATATACAGAGCCACTACCTTACTTTCTCTAAGTCGGTGAATTGATCGACTCCACTGCTCCGAAAGGAACGCCATCAGGTCTCCCGTAGGTCGGTTTCTACGGAAGCCATACTGTCGATCGTTGAGAAGGCCATTTGACTCTATAATTTACAAAATGGTGATTAACCATACTCTCCATCACTTTCGAGAGTGCAGAGCACACTGCACTTGGGCGGTAGTTTTCAGGGTTACTAGCCTTTTTTGGGATCGGTGTTACATTGGCAATCTTCCAACACGACGGAAAGACTCCCGCACGGTACGAGAGGTTGAAAAGATTGCGCAATGGACGAGCTAGCGTCGAGGAACACTTATTTAGGACCAGTGCTGAGATTCCATCTGGACCCGGGGATTTATTTACGTTGAGTTCCGCAAGAATTCTTTTAACTCCTCGAGTTCGAAAAAATATCCGAGGCATAGACGAAGATACATTTTCTAATACGGGAAGTGGTTGGCTGCAATCTGGCAAGGACGATTTCCTTGCAAAAATGCTAGCCAAGAGATTAGCCTTGCCAACCGGGTCAGTGAACAACTGGTCGTCCTTAGTGAGGGTTGGGATCGAAGATGGTTTATCCCGTACCCTTTTAACAAACGACCAGAAGCTCTTGCTTCCCCTGGGAGAGGAGATAACTTTGGCACGTAGACGTTGTTCGTGCAGATGTTTTTCCCGTCTAAGTGTCCTAGCACATGCAGCCCTTCCCTGCTTGCGTAGCATATCAGTAGTGGCGTTTTTGTCCTGACGCCAGTTTCTGAAAGCTTCCTCTCTGGATCTGACAGCCTGTCGACATGTCTGGCTAAACCAACACTTATGTCTTGGCTTAACCGATATATTCTTTTTAGGAATGAAGAGCTTCATTCCAATAATAATAAGATTTACTACCATGTCTGCTGCAGCATCGATATTGTTATTAAGAAAATAGAGTTTCCGATTGAAATGCAGGAAGAAACTGTTGAGATCATCCCAATTTGCCCTTTCATAGTCGAAAATTGACCGCTTTGTGGCTGTCGATGAAACGGTACGAAGAGAAGAATATGAAAAGGATGCAGATACAATGGAGCGATCCGAGTTACCGAGAGGTGCAAGTAAATTAATCTCATATTTATCAGGATGAGAAGTTAAGAAGAGGTCAAGTATACTGCAAAATTGCCCTTCGACACACGGAATATGTGTCGGTTCGTTCACAAGATGCGCCAAATGGTTATGCGAGAAAAGTTCAGCGTATTGACCCTCCGGAGTTGTGTGACTCGAATGGGTAAGCCAGGAAACGTTATGGACATTGAAATCACCAGCAACTATAATTTCACTGACCGGGTAACGTTCTAAAACTTGGGATATAGAGTCAGAAAGAGCGTCAAAGCCATTAAAGGAGGCCATTCTCTCCGTATTTGGACTTCTATAGAGAATCCTGAAATGAATGGTGTGTGGTCCAATCGTGAATTTAGCCCAAAGGGAGCTAAATTCTGGATTTCTTGAGTTGAGTTGCTGCTGACTCTGGAACACAACATCATTATGTACTTACATCGCAAGTCCTCTGTGATGAAGAAAAAGAGATAGAAGGTGATACCCAGGTATATGAAAATCTAGTGGATCTGAATCTTCACACACCTGGGCCTCACAGCTTACACAAATGATGTTTAAATTAGGGTATAAAAAACACCATATTCCAAAATAGAAAATTTATCATTTGCAAAGGAACTTTAAATTCCAACACAAAAGGTTTCATCAATTCTAAACAATAGTCAGCTAGATCAATATCACGATAAAGAAAGCCTTGTCAGTAACATTAAAGAAGCACTTCATTGCGACAACAATCAAAAAATACATATTCTTGCTTTTATGTCAGACCATTAGCCACCAGTTATGAATGAGTTTGGAGCAACGCGTTACATGGTTAAAAAGGGTCATGGCAGTTATCCAGATTCAAGACAAACAAGAACGGGCATTTCTTCTGAAAGAATAACGTTGGTCTTACTATTTTATAATACCTTAAGAAAATGACGAGTAAAAAAACAAAAATTACTTGTTTATGCAATATCTTCTACCTTTATCACATATTCATAACAATATTTGTATTTTTTATTTACAGGGCGTTGTGAAGAATACCGAACTTAAGCAGAACTTTCTACAAGCTCTGAAAGCTCCTGTAAAGGTTAGTTATATGGATGAACTAATATATAACTATTGCGAATATGATAAAAAAAATATAGGGTGATCCATCTAGAGGTACTTTTTTCATTTTTTCAGAACAAAAAAAAATATAAAAATTTAAATCAAGTCTGGAATCTTTATTGGTAATTTGAAACGACATTTTATTGCATTTATTTTTTGAATATAATTTCCTTCAAATTTTGGCAGCAACAACCTTCAGGGTTTCCATTATGAGTAGATCATAAAATTCGGACTAAAAATTACACCAAGAAGACAGAATTGGTGGACGCAGTTACTTATATATATATATATATATATATATATATATATATATATATATATATATATATATATATATATATATATATATATATATATATATATATATATATATATATATGTATATATATATATATATATATATATATATATATTTGTGTGCCAGAGTTTTTAGGCATGATAAATTTCTACTCGAACAACGTCTACGCATAAAGGTTCTTGCTTCCCCCAGGAGAAGTAAGAACTAGCCCGTTCATTACGCAACCTGTTCAACATTGCTTATTGTGCGGGAGTCTTCCCAGCGTGTTGGAAGGTTGCGAACATCCAACCAAGCCCCAAAAATGGTGAAGCCAATAATCCTGCAAATTATCGGCTAATCGCGATTCGCCATGTGCTCTCTAATATAATGGAGAGCATGGTTAACCACTATCTTGTGAGGTATCTAGAGTCCAACTACCTGTTGATTGATCGACAGTATGGCTTCCGTAAAAATCGCTCTACGGGAGACCTGATGGCGCTCTTGTCGGAGCGCTGAAGTCGGTCTATCCACCAGTTTGGTGAGAGTAAGGTTGTGGCTCTGGATATCTCCAAGGCATTTGATAGAGTCTGGCACTGTGCACTCTTATCGAAGCTGATGGCTTTTGGTGTCGGTGATACTTTTGCTGGTTTTATATCGAGCTGTCTTAGAGATCACACTATAATAATTGCTGTAGATGGGTTATATTCCAACAAACATAGGCTTACTGCAGGAGTACCACAGGGCTCTGTCCTTGTTGGGTCAGATCGTGAATCCAATATACTCCTTTGCGGACGACAGTAAACTCTGTCATTCATATTCATTCGATCGTAGGCCGAGTCTTCAAGATATTCAAAACAAAAGACGAATTATGGATGAGACCCTTGGCCGGGATCTACTGGCCATTTCCGAATGGGGTCGAGTGAATAGAGTAGATTTTAATGCGCGTAAGACATAGTGCTGCTTGTTGTCTCACAAGCGATTTTCTAACCCAACAATATCGTCAATTTCTATCGATGGTACGGATATTGAACAATCAGAAGCTCTTGATGTGCTGGGCATGAAAATACAATGTGACGCTAGTTGGGCGAGACATGTATTCTAAGTGTCGAAAGAAGCACCCAAGTGCATAAGCTTTATAAATCGGTGCAAGAAATATTTCACTCTTTCTGATCTTTTCAATATCTTTGAAACTTACATCAGGCCGAAGATGGAATACTACTCCCATGTATGGGCTGGTGCTCCAAAATCATCCTTGGAGCTTCCTGACCGTGTTCAAAGGAGAGCGATGGTGCTGATAGGTGACAGAAGGGTAACCAACTCTATTGTTTCCCTTGAGCATCGTCGGAATGTGGGTTGCGTGACGCTGTTCTATCGTTACTTTCATGGTATGTGTTCATCAGACATCCGACGACTTATTCCTGACGTGAAGATATTCGGCAGGGATACGTGACTTTTTAGGAGTTCACACCCGTTTGTTATCGATTGGCCAGTTGACCACACTATACAATACAGATCAAATTCGTTTTCCGCTCGTACAGTCCGTATATCGAATCGACTTCCGGCAAATGTATTTCCCACTGATTGCTACATCAAGAAGTTCAAGACAAGTGTCAATAAACATTACTCCCTCTTTTCCCCCTGCGATCCTTTACTTTCCACTCGCCAACGCAATGCACCACATGTATAGGGGACATCCCCTGAGTGTTGGTTATTTAAGAAAAAATAAAAAATATAGTTTTAAGCAGAGATATACGATTTTGAAAAAAAGTTTACCAACTTTTAACTGAAATATCAAGCTTGACGAAAAAATGTATTTTAATTTTTTTTAATTTAAAAAAAAATCGACATTTTTACTGAAAAAACTTAACCGATCAGTCACTTACCACGATGCTCATTAAAATTAATTTAAATTGTGCATTAGAAAACAATCGTCAAAATACATGTTTAAGATGTGACATTACGATAGGATTGTATTTTGTTAAATAGCCTACTAGCGTAAAATGTTTTTGTAGAAGTGTTGCTGAAGTCAATAAGCGTCATCGACGATGAAAACAATCATTGAAATGCTTCCAGGGATTTCTAATGTAAAAATCTTGTTGTAATGCCCTTCAATCTGCAATGCGTTAATGTGTTCGATGTACGGTAATGTTCGTTCTCTGCACAGTGGGTGTTTTTTTTTTTAAATTTTTCTGAATTTTAAAGTGCCTATATCAAAGATTTAGAGGATTTTTCATCAATCTTTCCGTTTTTGTTTCTTGTACACCTTATTTTCACATTTGTGTTTATAAGATTACTGTTAGTATTTTTCTGGCATAATTTCTCCCTTAAAATTCCTTTAATTTTTTATAATGTTTAAAAAATATGTTGACGAACTGTTTGGAATAGTAAAGGAATGTGCAAAACAAGACAAGTTATAAATTAATACAATTAAGGTCATACGGCTTCACAAAAAAAGCTTTGCGATTTGGTTTTGCTTCTTTTAACTTTAATGGTGAAACATGTTCTCAATAACAAAAAGAAATGCAAAAATCTATTGCATCAACATAACAACTACAAAACTAAATCTACTTTACCAAAAAGAACAACAAACAAAATCTCTAAAAAGAACTCATAAAAAAAATTCTAACAAGAACCAAACATGCATATGTGCAAAAATTCTAAACACAACTGCAACAATAAGAAAAAAAGAGAAAAAGGACAAATGAAAGAGAAAAAAATAATAACTCACAAAAACCAACGATAACGCACTAAGAGAACTTGTTTATCTCTCTCCGTGGTGCGTTGACTCCCCTCCCTCCCATATTTTTTCCAATCTGTGTAAGTGCAGTTGACTCTTTTGCTTTCTTTGTCGTTGTCCCTCCAATGTTTAAGGCATAACTCTAAGCATTAGAGGGATCAGCAGCGGCAAAGGGCGGTGATTGTTTACTGTACTTACGAGTACATACTGACAATTGTGTTTGTTTTCTGATTGGCGTGGTAAAGAAATTTAACATACATTACGTGGCCTGCGTACGATTTTTTTTGCTCTGTTTTCCCACATTCATTTCCATAGGCCTGATGTTCTAGCTCTTTGTGAGACCCAGGTGCATGAGGATTCTGATCCACAGGATTTTTACGTCCCTGGGTATCAAAATATACATCATTTAATTTTTCACAGCGGACTTGTGGTATATGTACGTAAAAATATAGTTTTTTAGAGCCAGCAACACTTATGTTCACAAGATCCAGCATTTCACTCTTTTTGGGTTAATTTCAAGACTGGAACACGCGTACTTCATGTTTGGTTTATATACAGAAGCCCAAATTTGGAAAGTGACGCTTCCCTTAACGGCTTCGACGACATGTATTCGAAGTGCCGTAAGAAGCACTCAAGTGCATAGGCTTTTTAAAGCGGCGCAAGAAATATTTCACTCATCCTGATCTTTTCAATATCTATACAACTTACATCAGGCCGAAGATGGAATACAACTCCCATATATGGGCAGGAGCTCCATAAATATTCTTGGAGCTACTTAACCGTGATCAAAGAAGAGCGATGGTGCTGGTAGGTGACAGTAGTGTATCCAACTCTATTGTTTCCCTTGAGCATTGTCGGAATGTGGGTTGCGTGACGCTGTTCTATCGTTACTTTCATGGTGTGTGTTCATCAGACATCCGTCGACTTATTCCTGACGTGAGGATGTTTGGCAGGGATACGCGACTTTCAAGTAATTCACACCCGTTTGTTATCGATTGGCCAGTTGACCGCACTACTTTCAGATCAAATTCGTTTTTCGCTCGTACAGTCCGTATGTGGAATCAACTTCCGCCATATGTATTTCTTACTAATTGCGGCATCCAGAAGTTCAAGACAAGAGTCAATAAACATTACTCCCTCTTTCCCACCTCCGATCCTTTACTTTCTACTCGCCAACGCAATGCACCGCATGTACTTATATAGAGGGCATCCCCTGGGTGTTGATTATTTAAAAAAAATATAGTTTTAATCAGAGATATACGATGTTGAAAAAAGTTCCCCACCTTTTAAATGGAATATCGAGCTTGTCGAAAAAATTTAATTTAATATATATATATATATATATATATATATATATATATATATAAACACACACTCCTATATTATTGTCACATCTTAAACACATATTTTGACGATTGCTTACTAATGCACAATTTAAATTTATTTTAATGTGCATCGTGGTAAGTGACTGGTCGGTTAAGTTTTTTCAGTAAAAATGTCGATTTTTTTTAAATTAAAAAACATTTAAATTAAATTTTTTCGACAAGCTCGATATTCCATTTAAAAGTTGGTGAACTTTTTTCAACATCGTATATCTCTGATTAAAACTATATTTTTTTTAAATAATCAACACCCAGGGGATGCCCTCTATATAAGTACATGCGGTGCATTGCGTTGGCGAGTGGAAAGTAAAGGATCGGAGGTGGGAAAGAGGGAGTAATGTTTATTGACTCTTGTCTTGAACTTCTGGATGCCGCAATTAGTAAGAAATACATATGGCGGAAGTTGATTCCACATACGGACTGTACGAGCGAAAAACGAATTTGATCTGAAAGTAGTGCGGTCAACTGGCCAATCGATAACAAACGGGTGTGAATTACTTGAAAGTCGCGTATCCCTGCCAAACATCCTCACGTCAGGAATAAGTCGACGGATGTCTGATGAACACACACCATGAAAGTAACGATAGAACAGCGTCACGCAACCCACATTCCGACAATGCTCAAGGGAAACAATAGAGTTGGATACACTACTGTCACCTACCAGCACCATCGCTCTTCTTTGATCACGGTTAAGTAGCTCCAAGAATATTTATGGAGCTCCTGCCCATATATGGGAGTTGTATTCCATCTTCGGCCTGATGTAAGTTGTATAGATATTGAAAAGATCAGGATGAGTGAAATATTTCTTGCGCCGCTTTAAAAAGCCTATGCACTTGAGTGCTTCTTACGGCACTTCGAATACATGTCGTCGAAGCCGTTAAGGGAAGCGTCACTTTCCAAATTTGGGCTTCTGTATATAAACCAAACATGAAGTACGCGTGTTCCAGTCTTGAAATTAACCCAAAAAGAGTGAAATGCTGGATCTTGTGAACATAAGTGTTGCTGGCTCTAAAAAACTATATTTTTACGTACATATACCACAAGTCCGCTGTGAAAAATTAAATGATGTATATTTTGATACCCAGGGACGTAAAAATCCTGTGGATCAGAATCCTCATGCACCTGGGTCTCACAAAGAGCTAGAACATCAGGCCTATGGAAATGAATGTGGGAAAACAGAGCAAAAAAAAATCGTACGCAGGCCACGTAATGTATGTTAAATTTCTTTACCACGCCAATCAGAAAACAAACACAATTGTCAGTATGTACTCGTAAGTACAGTAAACAATCACCGCCCTTTGCCGCTGCTGATCCCTCTAATGCTTAGAGTTATGCCTTAAACATTGGAGGGACAACGACAAAGAAAGCAAAAGAGTCAACTGCACTTACACAGATTGGAAAAAATATGGGAGGGAGGGGAGTCAACGCACCACGGAGAGAGATAAACAAGTTCTCTTAGTGCGTTATCGTTGGTTTTTGTGAGTTATTATTTTTTTCTCTTTCATTTGACATTGCTTCGCAGTCTTGGAATTTTATGAAATCAATAACATATATATATATATATATATATATATATATATATATATATATATATATATATATATATATATATATATATATATATATATATATATATATATATATATATATATATATATATATATATATATATATATATATATATATATAGATATATATATATATATATATATATATATATATATATATATATATATATATATATATATATATATATATATATATATATATATATATATATATATATATATATATATGTATATATATATATACATATATATATATATATATATATATATATATATATATATATATATATATATATATATATATATATATATATATATATATATATATATATATATATATATATATATATATAAATATATATATATATATATATATATATATATATATATATATATATATATATATATATATATATATATATATATATATATATATATATATATATATATATATATATATATATATGTTATTGATTTCATAAAATTCCAAGACTGCGAAGCAATGTCCATTCTTCCGTCTGTTCGACTGTCTGCAGAATCGATTGGTATTGACGATGGACCATATCGGGCAAAAGGAGAACATTTTTCTCTATTATTCATTTAAAAAAGTCCTGACCAAAATGTTTTTTTTTGAATTTTTTACTAAAAAAGTTAATAAATAACTTGAAAAATAACTTTGCTTGGAATGTATAACCTTAGACGCATTATACGTTTCAAAAATGGGCGTGGTCGTTACTCGTAACGAACGATAGAACAGCGTCACGCAACCCACATTCCGACAATGCTCAAGGGAAACAATAGAGTTGGATACCCTACTGTCACCTATCAGCACCATCGCTCTTCTTTGATCACGGTTAAGTAGCTCCAAGGATATTTATGGAGCACCTGTCCATATATGGGAGTTGTATTCCATCTTCGGCCTGATGTAAGTTGTATAGATATTGAAAAGATCAGGATGAGTGAAATATTTCTTGCGCCGCTTTAAAAAGCCTATGCACTTGAGTACTTCTTACGGCACTTCAAATACATGTCGTCGAAGCCGTTAAGGGAAGCGTCCGAATTTGGGCTTCTGTATATAAACCAAACATGAAGTACGCGTGTTCCAGTCTTGAAATTAACCCAAAGAGAGTGAAATGCTGGATCTTGTGAAACATAAGTGTTGCTGGCTCTAAAAAACGATATTTTTACGTACATATACCACAAGTCCTCTGTGAAAAATTTAAAGATGTATGTTATGATACCCAGGGACGTAAAAATCCTGTGGATCAGAATCCTCATGCACCTGGGTCTCACAAAGAGCTAGAACATCAGGCCTATGGAAATGAATGTGGGAAAACAGAGCAAAAAAATTCGCACTCAGGCCACGTAATGTATGTTAAATTTCTTTACCACGCCAACCAGAAAACAAACAATTAAAGGAATTTTAAGGAAGAAATTATGCCAGAAAAATACTAACAATAATCTTATAAACACAAATGTGAAAATAAGGTGTACAAGAAACAAAAACGGAAAGATTAATGAAAAATCCTCTAAATCTTTGATATAGGCACTTTAAAATTCAGAAAAATTAAAAAAAAACACCCACTGTGCAGAGAACGAACATTACCGTACATCGAACACATGAAAGCATTGCAGATTGAAGGGCATGCTCCCTGGAAGCATTTCAATGATTGTTTTCATCGTCGATGACGCTTATTGACTTCAGCATTTACTTGTGCATTAGTAAACAATCGTCAAAATACGTGTTTAAGATGTGACAATACTATAGGAGAGTATTTTTTTTGCTAAATAGCCTACTATCGTAAAATGTTTTTGGTAAATCGTTAATTTGACACACATACAGATTATGTAGAACATTCTACTGTTTGTGAATACACATATGTTCATGTTCGAAAGGTCGTTTTCAGCGCCCTAAGAACTCATACCCATTGGAGCAGGATTCAGATTCATGTAGAATTAATATATGTTCTAATTTGTGATGAATTTTGGCTGTTCTTTATTATGACCGCGGTTAAAATAAGTGGTTTTTAAAGCTCCTCGGGTCCATATAGGCCGGTACGAGTCTCAAGTTGTATCTAAATTATAGCTACATATTTAGATTTGTAAAAAAAATCACTGTTTCTGGATACTCATATGTCCCTGAACTTTAGGGGACATTGCTTGGTCCCTGGAGTAACGACCACGCCCATTTTTAAAAACGTATAATGCATCTACGGTTATACATTCCAAGCTAAGTTATTTTTCAAGTTATTTATTAACTTTTTTAGTAGAAAATTCAAAAAAAAAACAATTTGGTTAGGACTTTTTTTAAATGAATAATAGAGAAAAATGTTCTCCTTTTGCCCGATATGGTCCATATTCAATACCAATCGATTCTGCAGACAGTCGGACAGACGGAGAAGAATGGACATTGCTTCGCAGTCTTGGAATTTTATGAAATCAATAACATATATATATATATATATATATATATATATATATATATATATATATATATATATAAATATATATATATATATATATATATATATATATATATATATATATATATATATATATATATATATATATATATATATATATATATATATATATATATATATATATATATATATATATATATATATATATACATATACATATACATATATATATATATATATATATATATATATATATATATATATATATATATATATATATATATATATATATATATATATATATATATATATATATATATATATATATATATATATATAATCATAAAATTCCAAGACTGCGAAGCAATGTCCATTCTTCCGACTGTCTGCAGAATCGATTGGTATTGAAGATGGACCATATCGGGCAAAAGGAGAAAATTTTTCTTATTATTCATTTAAAAAAATCCTGACCAAATTGTTTTTTTTGAATTTTCTACTAAAAAAGTTAATAAATAACTTTAAAAATAACTTTGCTTGGAATGTATAACCGTAGACGCATTATACGTTTCAAAAATGGGCGTGGTCGTTACTCCAGGGACCAAGCAATGTCCCCTAAAGTTTAGGGACATATGGGTATCCAGAAACAGTGATATTTTTTACAAATCTAAATATGTAGCTATAATTTATGTATATAAAGAAATGATTTGTGCGCAAAGAAGACAACGTCTTGCTGCGTGGTTATGCTGTTCAATACTAAAATGCTGGTTTTTATTAGCTATTGTTCATAGGTCGAGTTACAAAATAATGAGAGAAGTGAGAGTACTTAGAATAAAGAAAATGAATGTAAACAGAAATGCAAAACAATAAGTAGATGAAGTTTAAAGTAAATTATGAAGTATGTAATGAGATGAGCAAGATTTAAAGTGAATTGATTTTAAAGGCAAAAAATAGAACATAGCAACAAAAAATGAATTTTATAATAAAAATTATGCCATGATCCAAACACTATTGGAGGTCTCCTCCAACATCCTCCCCCCCTTGAGGTGCCAGACTCAAAGGTAATGGTGCGATTTTGTGGATCGGGCGTTTAAGGAACCCCTTTTTGGTTTTGAGCTCAACAACACGCACATAGCCATCTGCTCCCAGGTGTGTTGCAACGATGCGACCGAGAAGCCAGAGTTGAGGTGGCGTGTTGTCTTCGTGAATCATTGCTAGCTGACCTTTTGCGACGTTGCTGATTGGCTTATGCCACTTGCTCTTTTGCTGCAAGTGATGGAGATAATCGCGATGCCAAAGCTCCCAAAATTGTTGCTTGAGGTATGCAACACGTTGATAGCGAGTTAGGTATTTGATTTGGTTGTCATCAAAATGTTGCTCAGGCGGACAGAGTAGAGACGTGCCAATGAGCAAATGTCCCGGCGTCAACGCCTCTCCGTCATTTGGATCATCGCTGAGCGGGCAGATGGGACGCGAGTTTAGAATGGCTTCAGCTTCCACCACAACTGTCTGCAGCTCTTCGAACGTGAGATTAGCCTGGCCAATGTTCTTCACAAGCAGCGATTTAGCGGATTTGACAGCAGCCTCCCAAAGGCCGCCAAAATGTGGTGCTCTGGGAGGAATGAAGCAAAACTCGAAGCCCATTTTGTTGCTGTAGGCGTTTACCTCTTCTTTTGTTGCGCTGCTGAAGAAACGCTGCTGAAAATCGAGTAAAGCGGTTCGTGCTCCAACAAAGTTGGTTGCATTATCGCAGTAAATCTTGCATGGATTGCCTCGTCTACCTGCAAAACGTTTGAGACTTAATAAAAATGCATTAGTAGATAAGTCAGAAACAAGTTCAAAGTGAACGGCACGAGATGAAAAGCATATAAATACAGCTAAGTATGTTTTGTAAGGCTGTTTGCCGCGGATGCGATACGATGTCAGGAATGGCCCACAGAAGTCTAGACCAGTTACTAAAAAGGGCCGCTGTGCCTTCAGGCGATCGCTGGGTAGGTTGCCCATGATCTGCTGTTGAAGCTTTGGTTGATAGTGGAAGCAGTGAACGCATTGCTTGACCACCTTGCGAACCAAATCCCTTGCGTTTACTATCCAAACCTTTTGTCTGAGGATGCCAGTGAGTGCTTTTGGCCCAGCGTGCAGATGCTGGCGATGCAAAAACTCTATGTAAAGTTGAGTGAAACGATGCTGCTTGGGAAGCAAAGCGGGGAATTTTGCGTCAAAAGCGATGGGAGCTCGGAGGAGACGTCCGCCGACTCTCAAAACAGGATATGTGCGCTCATTTAATACAAGATTGTGTAAAAACGGCGTGAGATTTCGTAGCGCAGGAGAAATTTCCTTGTTGGCTGCTAACTTGACGATGTCTTCGCTGAAGCATTGATGCTGAACTGCAGAAACTATTTTCCAAAAACTTGTGTCCAGCTCCGACGATGATAGGCAAATTTCTGCTGGCTTGACCTGCTTAGCAGGCGGTGCTTTGTTGAAAACTCGCCAAACAAACGATAAAATGCGAACTATTTTCAGGTGCGATGAGTTGTTGTTGATAATGTTGTTAATGATGTTGTCTTCGCTGCCACTGCTACTGCATTTAAAGGTGACAGCTCTCCGACGCTCTGCGCTCACCAACTCGTCATCGATGATATTTGTTGTTGTTGAGTGTGGCCATGATGCTTTATCTAAATATAAAAAATCTGGTCCCGAAAACCACATAGTGCTTGGCAATTCAAGCGCGGTTGATCCGCGCGAAACAATATCCGCAGGATTTTGCTTTGATGGTACGTGCTTCCATGGAATGCCACTGGACTGCGTTTGAATCTCTGAGATACGATTAGCGACGAAACAATTCAGCGATGAAGAGTGCATTTGCAGCCAGTGCAAGACTATTTGCGAATCAGACCAAAAGACAATATCGCTTACGTATTTCTCTACCTTGTGTCGTATCTTATTCCACGTTGAGGAGAGTAGCAATGCGGCGCAAAGTTCCAAACGTGGAAGTGATTGTGCCTTCACAGGTGCGACCTTCGATTTGGCGATAAGCAGCGAAACCTTTATGCCGTTGGCAACAATAGCTCGCACGTAAATGCAACATCCGTATGCTCTTTGCGATGCGTCTGCAAAGCCGTGTATTTCTACCATGCTATCGTTTGTGGTGAAAACGTATCTAGGAACTGCGATGTTGTTTATGTTGCATAAATCGTTGTAAACTTGAGACCAAACAGTGTGTAAATTGGGGGGCAAGGTGTCGTCCCACCCAACTTGGCTGATCCACATCTCTTGAAGTAAAATTTTAAGTCGTATGACGATTGGAGATAAAAGGCCAAGTACATCAAAAATTCTTGCCACAGCTGACAAGACAGAGCGCTTAGTTGGTGATCCGATTGGCATTTGCGAAAGCTTAAACTTGAATGAGTCGTCGAGTACATTCCAAATAGTACCAAGTGTCTTGGTGCAAGGCGATTGGTCTAAATTGAGTTGTAGTTGTTGATGATCATCAGCGCGAAATAAATGATAATTCGAATTCCATTTTGACAACGATAAGCCAAACGAATTCAAAGCATCGGTAATTTGAGTTTTCTTTGTATGTAGCTCTTCAAGCGTATCTGCCCCAGCGAGCATATCGTCGACGTAAAAGTCCTCCTTGAGCAATTGCGAAGCGACTGGCAATTTGTCCTTGCATAAGTCGGCGATATGAAAAAGGCACCTAACAGCTTGAAATGGTGCTGATGCAAGCCCATATGTTATGCTATTTAAACTGAATGTACGAAGCGGTTGTTGCGGCTCGTCACGCCATAAAATACGCTGGAATTTTCTGTCGCGCTCATCAACTAAAAATTGGCGAAACATTTTTGAGACGTCTGCTGTCAAAGCATATTTGTTTAAGCGAAAAGTAAGCAACGTTACGATGAGTTCTTGCTGAATAGTTGGACCGACGAGTAGTGTGTCATTTAACGAGAGTCCAGACGAAGACTTAGCCGACGCATCAAACACGACGCGCAATTTTGTGGTAGTGCTTTCTGGCCGCAGTACACAGTGGTGCGGAATGTAAAAATTGGGGAGTGTCTCGGGGGTGCATTGTAATTCGGACATGTGGCCGAGCGCCTCATATTCGTGTATAAAATCTTTGTACGATTGTTTAAGTGTGTGTTCACGTTGCAAGCGACGTTCGAGCGAAAGAAATCTTCGTCGAGCCATTTCAAATGACTGCCCTAGTGATTGCGGGGCAGTTTTAAACGGTAGCCGAACCATGAGTCTGCCATCTTCGCAAACCCTTGTGTTTTCTACGAAATGAGCCTCAGCGAGCTCATCATCTTTCGACTTGAGTGTCCTTTCAGAATTAAATTCTTCAAGTTGCCAGAATTTAGCAAGCATTGAATCGATGGCTGCGTCTCGCGACTTAATGGCAACATTACAAGTAACAGATTTTGATTTATTACCTTGTATAAAACTTCCGCCAGCTATCCATCCAAAGACCGAGTTGACAAGCGATGGTAGACCACGGCCAAGTGATATGCGCCCAGCTGTCAGCAAGTCGAAAAAGATTTCAGTGCCAATTAATAGGTCAACATGTTGCGGTTTGAAAAAAGCTGGGTCGGCCAGATCGATGTCCCGAGGAATATTCCATTCGTGAATGTCCACCAGTTCACCAGGTTGCTTTGCGGAAATCGTAGATGTGATTGCAAATGATGATGTCCATTCGAAGTCGTTGATACGAGAGCGTATTGTTGTGCTAACGAAGCGCGAAATTGTTGTGCGAACCTCTGCAATGCCTGACACCTCCTGTACATCATATTGAAATTTGAGCTTAAGGCGTTTTGCAGCTTCTTCTGAAATGAAATTTAATTCAGAACAGGAATCGAGAAGCGTACGAATCGGGTGAAATATGCCGGCTTGATCACGAATCAGCACGACAGCAGTAGGAATAAATGCTCGCTTAGTGGTGCGAGTAACCAGCGCAATTGGAGTAGCGTGTGCGAGTGACGACGATGGTGTAGCAGATTCGGTGTCTTCTGAGCGATGCGAAGAATCGAAGTGAAGTGTTGTGTGATGTAGTGAGCGACACTTCCTACAGCGTGAATTGGAGGTGCATTTTGTAGCAAAATGACCAGGGCGCAAACAATTTATGCATAGGCTGCGTTGTTTGGCGGCTTCGAAGCGCTGAGTAGGAGCAAGTACTATAAAACTTGGACAACTACCAATATAGTGATCAGAGGAGTTGCAATATGCGCAAACCGAAGCGGCGTTCGTATTTACAAATGTAGATTTCTTCATATGATGAGATTTCGATTGATGTTGCACGATTTTTGGAGCATTTTCTGTTGTTTTGATTTTATTCTCCAAAAACTGGCAGCGGCGACTCAAAATAGAGTAACATTTTTCCCATTTAGGAATTTCCTTGAATTCTTGCGCTTCATTGTAGCGATTTCTTGAGTCGGCATCAAGCTTTGAAACTACTAAATGTATATACATCGCATCGAAAAGCTCTTCAAATGTGCCCAACGATAGCAGAGAGCCCCGCAAGGCAGCGGCATTATCAAGATGCTTTCGCAGCAATGGCGCGTCGGGTTTTGAAAGCAAAGGCATATCACAAACTGAAGAAATGTGGTCTTTCAAAATAAGCACCTTGTTATCAAAACGCTCAGCAAGTCTTTCAAGAGCCTTTTTGTAGTTCTCCTCACAGACTTGAAATGCCTCGACTGCAGCGAGTGCCTGGTCCGAAAGGCAGTTCAATAGGTAGTTAAATTTATCAATTGTTGGTATGGGCTCGTTGTGAACGAGGTTGTTGAATGTGGAAATAAAGCGTTTGTATTCGCTGTACTTACCATCGAACCTTGGTAATTTAAGGTTAGGCAAGCGATGGGACAGAGCTGGTTCAAATCGGCTTTGATTAAGCATAGTGGCATCTAGGCTGCTTTCGCGTTGTAGTCCCTTTAATTTCGTGACGATAAGCGATTTAGTTAAAACGTAGACTTCGTCGATGTCCATGCGTGTGTTGTCATTTTCAGCAACTCTCTCAATCTGCGTTTGTATGTGCGTAAGCTGTTTGAAGTAGGACTCCAAAATTTGTAACCTGCATTCAAGGATGGTACCGTCGATGCCTTCATCCCTCTCGATTTTGTTTTTCATTGCGGTCAGACTGCGTCTCAAAGCAGTTCTGCTTTGCTTTAGCGCGTTTAAATTAACCTCAGCAGCTGACGCAGATTCTGCCGAAGCAGATGGAAAATCAACCTCAGGATCAGTCATTGCAGGTTAATAATATTATTGTAAATTTATACAAATTGACACCTACCTTGCGTGATATATTTTAAGAAATATTATCTACAAACCAAGCGTAGAAAAATGCAGCTTATTATGCACAAAACACCAACGAATGATTGTTGACGAAGCAGCGGTGCAGCCAAAATAGCGATAGGCAGCAGCAAATGACGAAAATCAGCGAAGAAGCAGTAAGCAGCGATGACGTGAAGCAGCAGAGCAGTAAAGTGCAGCAAGCAGCGAAGACGGAGCAGCCCAGCAAGAAGAGTAGACGAAACGCAGCAAGCAGTGGCAGTGCTGATGAAACTTTGTTGCGATGATATTCACAGACACCTTGTTGCGAACGATGACTGTTGTGGTTAATAAGCAGCTTTGTTGAGAGCGACAAATGTTGCTGATCCAAGCGAGCGATGTTTATAAACAACACAGAATGTCGTAATGGTGATGTTACGAAGAGCGCGAGAGAATGTGTGGTGTGTTGAGTTTCAAGCAGCAACGACGAAAAGAGCTGAGCTCTGCACCAGCAAGAGTTGATGATGAACGACGAGTTGCGTGGCAGATTAGCAAAGCGATGAATTCTCTCACGACGATGCAGCCGTCAGACCGTCAAAAAGTCAAATAGCTGTTATTTGCCGATGATGAAGAGATAACAAATTTATTGTGGTGTTTTATCGAATGTTTTTATTTACTAATTCGATATAGCAAAACGATTCCAATTTACGAAATATAACTGTCACACAGCAAGTTGCTTTCAAAACGCAAAATAAATTCTTGGACAGGCAAAATATATGCTGTCCTGTCACAGTCGCCAAATTTATGTATATAAAGAAATGATTTGTGCGCAAAGAAGACAACGTCTTGCTGCGTGGTTATGCTGTTCAATACTAAAATGCTGGTTTTTATTAGCTATTGTTCATAGGTCGAGTTACAAAATAATGAGAGAAGTGAGAGTACTTAGAATAAAGAAAATGAATGTAAACAGAAATGCAAAACAATAAGTAGATGAAGTTTAAAGTAAATTATGAAGTATGTAATGAGATGAGCAAGATTTAAAGTGAATTGATTTTAAAGGCAAAAAATAGAACATAGCAACAAAAAATGAATTTTATAATAAAAATTATGCCATGATCCAAACACTATTGGAGGTCTCCTCCAACAATTTAGATGTGTCAACTTGAGACTCGTACCGGCCTATATGGACCCGAGGAGCTTTAAAAATCGCTTATTTTAACCGCATATTAAAGAACAACCAAAATTCATCACAAATCAGAACATATATTAATATTACATGATTCTGAATCCTGCTCCAATGGGTCTGAGTTCTTAGGGCGCTGAAAAACGACCTTTCGAACATGAACATATGTGTATTCACAAACAGTAGAATGTTCTACATAATCTGTATGTGTGTCAAATTAACGATTTAACAAAAGCAAAAAAAATACACTCCTATAGTATTGTCACATCTTAAACACGTATTTTGACGATTGTTTACTAATGCACAATTTAAATTTATTTTAATGTGCATCGTGGTAAGTGACTGGTCGGTTAAGTTTTTTCAGTAAAAATGTCGATTTTTTTTTAAATTAAAAAACATTTAAATTAAATTTTTTCGACAAGCTCGATATTCCATTTAAAAGTTGGTGAACTTTTTTTCAAAATCGTATATCTCTGATTAAAACTATATTTTTTTAAATAATCAACACCCAGGGGTTGTCCTCTATATAAGTACATGCGGTGCATTGCGTTGGCGAGTGGAAAGTAAAGGATCGGAAGTGGGAAAGAGGGAGTAATATTTATTGACTCTTGTCTTGAACTTCTGGATGTCGCAATTAGTAAGAAATACATATGGCGGAAGTTGATTCCACATACGGACTGTACGAGCGAAAAACGAATTTGATCTGAAAGTAGTGCGGTCAACTGGCCAATCGATAACAAACGGGTGTGAATTACTTGAAAGTCGCGTAACCCTGCCAAACATCCTCACGTCAGGAATAAGTCGACGGATGTCTGATGAACACACCATGAAAGTAACGATAGAACAGCGTCACGCAACCCACATTCCGACAATGATCAAGGGAAACAGTAGAGTTGGATACCCTACTGTCACCTATCAGCACCATCGCTCTTCTTTGATCACGGTTAAGTAGCTCCAAGGATATTTATGGAGCACCTGCCCATATATGGGAGTTGTATTACATCTTCGGCCTGATGTAAGTTGTATAGATATTGAAAAGATCAGGATGAGTGAAATATTTCTTGCGCCGCTTTAAAAAGCCTATGCACTTGAGTGCTTCTTACGGCACTTCGAATACATGTCGTCGAAGCCGTTAAGGGAAGCCTCACTTTCCGAATTTGGGCTTCTGTATATAAACCAAACATGAAGTACGCGTGTTCCAGTCTTGAAATTAACCCAAAGAGAGTGAAATGCTGGATCTTGTGAACATAAGTGTTGCTGGCTCTAAAAAACGATATTTTTACGTACATATACCACAAGTCCTCTGTGAAAAATTTAAAGATGTATGTTTTGATACCCAGGGACGTAAAAATCCTGTGGATCAGAATCCTCATGCACCTGGGTCTCACAAAGAGCTAGAACATCAGGCCTATGGAAATGAATGTGGGAAAACAGAGCAAAAAAATTCGCACTCAGGCCACGTAATGTATGTTAAATTTCTTTACCACGCCAACCAGAAAACAAACACAATTGTCAGTATGTACTCGTAAGTACAGTAAACAATCACCGCCCTTTGCCGCTGCTGATCCCTCTAATGCTTAGTGTTATGCCTTAAACATTGGAGGGACAACGACAAAGAAAGCAAAAGAGTCAACTGCACTTACACAGATTGGAAAAAATATGGGAGGGAGGGGAGTCAACGCACCACGGAGAGAGATAAACAAGTTCTCTTAGTGCGTTATCGTTGGTTTTTGTGAGTTATTATTTTTTTCTCTTTCATTTGTCCTTTTTCTCTTTTTTTCTTATTGTTGCAGTTGTGTTTAGAATTTTTGCACATATGCATGTTTGGTTCTTGTTAGAATTTTTTTTATGAGTTCTTTTTACAGATTTTGTTTGTTGTTCTTTTTGATAAAGTAGATTTAGTTTTGTAGTTGTTATGTTGACGCAATAGATTTTTGCATTTCTTTTTGTTATTGAGAACATGTTTCACCATTAAAGTTAAAAGAAGCAAAACCAAATCGCAAAGCTTTTTTTGTGAAGCCGTATGACCTTAATTGTATTAATTTATAACTTGTCTTGTTTTGCACATTCCTTTACTATTCCAAACAGTTCGTCAACATATTTTTTAAACATTATAAAAAATTAAAGGAATTTTAAGGGAGAAATTATGCCAGAAAAATACTAACAGTAATCTTATAAACACAAATGTGAAAATAAGGTGTACAAGAAACAAAAACGGAAAGATTGATGAAAAATCCTCTAAATCTTTGATATAGGCACTTTAAAATTCAGAAAAATTTAAAAAAAACACCCACTGTGCAGAGAACGAACATTACCGTACATCGAACACATTAACGCATTGCAGATTGAAGGGCATTACAACAAGATTTTTACATTAGAAATCCCTGGAAGCATTTCAATGATTGTTTTCATCGTCGATGAGGCTTATTGACTTCAGCAACACTTCTACAAAAACATTTTACGCTAGTAGGCTATTTAACAAAATACAATCCTATCGTAATGTCACATCTTAAACATGTATTTTGACGATTGTTTTCTAATGCACAATTTAAATTAATTTTAATGAGCATCGTGGTAAGTGACTGATCGGTTAAGTTTTTTCAGTAAAAATGTCGATTTTTTTTTTAAATTAAAAAAAATTAAAATACATTTTTTCGTCAAGCTTGATATTTCAGTTAAAAGTTGGTAAACTTTTTTTCAAAATCGTATATCTCTGCTTAAAACTATATTTTTTATTTTTTCTTAAATAACCAACACTCAGGGGATGTCCCCTATACATGTGGTGCATTGCGTTGGCGAGTGGAAAGTAAAGGATCGAAGGGGGAAAAGAGGGAGTAATGTTTATTGACACTTGTCTTGAACTTCTGGATGTAGCAATCAGTGGGAAATACATTTGCCGGAAGTCGATTCGATATACGGACTGTACGAGCGAAAAACGAATTTGATCTGTATTGTATAGTGTGGTCAACTGGCAAATCGGTAACAAACGGGTGTGAACTCCTAAAAAGTCACGTATCCCTGCCGAATATCTTCACGTCAGGAATAAGGCGTCGGATGTCTGATGAACACATACCATGAAAGTAACGATAGAACAGCGTCACGCAACCCACATTCCGACGATGCTCAAGGGAAACAATAGAGTTGGTTACCCTTCTGTCACCTATCAGCACCATCGCTCTCCTTTGAACACGGTCAGGAAGCTCCAAGGATGATTTTGGAGCACCAGCCCATACATGGGAGTAGTATTCCATCTTCGGCCTGATGTAAGTTTCAAAGATATTGAAAAGATCAGAAAGAGTGAAATATTTCTTGCACCGATTTATAAAGCCTATGCACTTGGGTGCTTCTTTCGACACTTAGAATACATGTCTCGCCCTACTAGCGTCACATTGTATTTTCATGCCCAGCACATCAAGAGCTTCTGATTGTTCAATATCCGTACCATCGATAGAAATTGACGATATTGTTGGGTCAGAAAATCGCTTGTGAGACAACAAGCAGCACTATGTCTTACGCGCATTAAAATCTAGTCTATTCACTCGACCCCATTCGGAAATGGCCAGTAGATCCCGGCCAAGGGTCTCATCCATAATTCGTCTTTTGTTTTGAATATCTTGAAGACTCGGCCTACGATCGAATGAATATGAATGACAGAGGTTACTGTCGTCCGCAAAGGAGTATATTGGATTCACAATCTGACCCAACAAGGACAGAGCCCTGTGGAACTCCTGCAGTAAGCCTATGTTTGTTGGAATATAACCCATCTACAGCAATTATTATAGTGTGATCTCTAAGACAGCTCGATATAAAACGAGCAAAAGTATCACCGACACCAAAAGCCATCAGCTTCGATAAGAGTGCACAGTGCCAGACTCTATCAAATGCCTTGGAGATATCCAGAGCCACAACCTTACTCTCACCAAACTGGTGGATAGACCGACAAGAGCGCCATCAGGTCTCCCGTAGAGCGATTTTTACGGAAGCCATACTGTCGATCAATAAGCAGGTAGTTGGACTCTAGATACCTCACAAGATAGTGGTTAACCATGCTCTCCATTATATTAGAGAGCACATGGCGAATCGCGATTGGCCGATAATTTGCAGGATTATTGGCTTCACCATTTTTGGGGATTGGTTGAATGTTCGCAACCTTCCAACACGCTGGGAAGAATCCCGCACAATAAGCAATGTTGAACAGGTTGCGTAATGAACGGGCTAGTTCTTACTTCTCCTGGGGGAAGCAAGAACCTTTATGCGTAGACGTTGTTCGAATGGAAATTTTTCATGCCTAAAAACTCTGGCACACAAAGTACCTGCCTGTTTCCGCAGCAGTTAGGTATTAGCGTTTTTATTCAGCCGCCAATTTCTGAACGCCTCCTCTTTAGATCTGACAGCATCCCTACATACCTGGTTAAACCAACTGTTTATGGCTGTTTTAGCCGACATAACTTTATTTGTAATAAATGTCTTCATTCCAAATAAAATTATATTATGGATCATTTCAGCAACAGCATTTACGTCTTTGTCGAGAAAGCACAGATTCCAATAAAAATGCTCAAAAAAGTGGTTGATCTCAGCCCAACGTGCCATTTCGTAGATAAAAACTCTCCGCTTTGGGGCTGGTATCGAAGCGACACGAAGAGCGGACTACGAAAAAGATGCTGAAGCAATGTAGTGATCAGAATTACCAAGAGGTGCAAGGACATTAACTTCGTACTTTTCAAGGGGCGAAGTTAAGTAAAGGTCAAGAATATTGTGATGGTACCCTTCGACACACGGAATATGTGTCGGACCATTCACTAGTTGCGTCAAGTCATTTTCCGGGGCGAAGAGCTTGGCGTATTCGCCCTCCGGAGTTCTTTGGCTCGAATGCGAAAGCCATGCGGAATTGTGGACATTGAAATATCCAGCCACGACGATTTCACAGTCCGGATAACTCACCAAAACTTTTTAACAGAATCGGAAAAGGCGAGTTTGGGCTTCTGTATATAAACCCAAAATAAAGTACGTGTGTTCCAATCCTGAACTTAACCCAAAGGAAGTGAAATTCTGGATCTTGTAAGCATAAGTGTTGCTGGCTCTTAAACACTATATCGTTACAAACATATACCACAAGTCCTCTGTGAGAAATAAAAAGAGGTTTGCTGTGATACCCAGGGACGTAAAAATCCTGTGGATCAGAATCCTCACGCACCTGGGTCTCACAAACAGCTAGAACATTAGGCCTATGGAAATGAATGTGGGAGAACACAGCGAAACAGTTCGTACTCAGGCAACGTATGTTGGCGAAATGTATGTTCAATTTCTTTACCATTACGCCAACCAGAAAACAAAAACCAAATGTCAGTATGTAAGTGCAGTAAACAATCACACCCTTTTGCCTCTGCTGATCCCTAAAATGCTAAGTGTTATGCCTTAAACATTACACTTACACAGATTAGAAAATATATGGAGTGGTAGGGAGGGGGGTCAATTCACCACGGAGAGATAAACAAGTTCTCTTTGAGCGTTATCGTTGGTTCTTATGTGTTATTATTTTCCCCCCTTTTTTGTTATTGTTGTGTTTAGAATTTATATATTTGGTTCTTGTTAGAATTTTGTTTTATGATTTTTTTTTCAGATTTTGTTTGTTTGTTGTTTTTTTTGGTAAAGAAGATTTAGTTTTTTAGTTGTTATGTTCATGCTTCTTTATGTGTTATGGTTTGGATATTGATTTTGTTTCCGTGTTTTATTGTAATTTTGAGTTATTATATTTTTGTAGGACGGACGATAGGCAACTTTAACGTGGACAACACACAACGCGTGCGGACTGGACAACGGACAGAACATTACTGCTTTAGATTTTTGCGTTTCTTTTTGTTATTGAGAATATGTTTCACCTTTAAAGTTAAAAGAAGCAAAACCAAATCGCAATCAAAACTAGATTTTTTAGCCGTCAGTTAACTCTTCGTAAGTACAAACCTACTTTAAATCAATACATTTTGTCGTCGTAATCTAACGTCAAGGTCTTATAATTCTTTGCAATATTCTTATCGTCAATACACCCTTTTCATCGCATATCGTTAATCCCACGTCGTTCGTCGTTGAGTATACATTGCTCTTAATTTTATCGTTCATTTCTATTTTGCGTACGTACCTAATGTCTTCTTCGATTTCTTCGCCTTCGTTGATATAACAACATCGTTTCGATTCCAAATTATCACACATTCAACATCATACAATCGTTTCCATCACATTTCAACGCTCTGTTAACTCATCACTTTCTTAAATCAGTACTAATATAGATAATCTAGCTATACAATAGGAATTGTACTATACGTATGTATCATATATTTATATATTTTTTGTAACTATCAATTTTATTTATGTAATTAGGTAAAATCTGCTCATGCAGAAACTAGTTCATATCACATGTTTTTGCCGAAAATCTTTTTTTCTCTGAATTTAACCAAATTTTTATAACCGTACAATAAAAGTAATTTAATGTTAAACATTGTCATATTTTATATGAAAAGTCGATGGAACTAAAACTCTGTCAATTATGTGATTACTTTGTTTAAGAAAATATATTGTATTAATAAAAAAATAAAATGTATACTGCCTGACAGTGCAATACAAATGATTCACTCACTCGAATCCGAAGATGCAATATTACGCTGACACGGGTACTAGGCCACAGAAATGTATCTGACAACGGGATGGCAGCCGAATGTGCCAGGATGGGCTCAGGAGCCGAGGCCGCACCAACAACCTGCTGGTCGAACTCATAAATGCACTCGTCGAAGTGGCTGTCTTGGAAGCAGAGTCAACATGGAACGCAGTTGTGAATTGTCAATAAACCAGTCTCTCTGGCCGAAAATACATAAATGGATAAGGGAATTATTAGTATTAGAAAACCGTGCAAAGACTACATTAGCTGTTGTTGAAAGCAGACGAAGAGAAGTAAGTGGAGCATTTCCTATTCACTGCCTACCTAGGCAGTAGATACTATAATGACTTGGTGGAGTAGCGAATGTACCTCTTAAACAGCTCTAAAATTTGTAGAAATGTCTTGCTGCTTCCAAACTGCTGGAGGCAGCTGAGAAAATATAAGGGATAACAAATATAAAAACATCGAATAACTGTCAACTCATTTTCCTTATATGAATATGCAACATCTTTTATTCATGTAATTCTTCCATCTCCCCTTTCACTCATCATCTCCCTATAGGTTCCACAATAGGCCTTTATGGCCTTCGAGTGAACTCGAAAATGTCCATAAATTTAGAGTTGGACAACTTTTTGCCTCTCTTTGTTGCATTTCGGCAATGCAAGCAACAAATACGTGTATTAGAAAATTCTTATAAACTCCACTATTTTCATTCCGTTCTTAACATCTCGAAATACTTCAATACATCCCTATAAAATATATATAATATTGATCTCATAAAATTCTAAGACAACGTAGCTAAAGTGAATCATAAAAATATTCGCTCTAGCGTATACATCAGAAACAAATCCAATTTTTATTAATTTAAAATCAATAAACGCCCAACTTATGTAACTGTACATGTAGAATGATATGAGTAGAAGGCATTGTAAAAGAAATAACGTGAAAAAAGTTCCCATTACCGAGGTGAAGCACAAAAACAAATTGTCAACGCATATTTTACATCATAAAAGTATTTGTCGCATATTAGAAGATTCCGTTATTTTGTGTGTGTTCATCATTTTTTTAATATTTGATTGGTTGTTGCTTTTCTATGGTGGGATTGACTATTAGCTTCTTCAGTTTGCATCGATTGATCTTTAGTTTACTTTTTATGTTGATGTGTGCACATCAAAATGGTTAAAGAAAAAGAGCTAAGTCGCTGAGAAGAAAATAATACTGTACCTACACAATTAAGGTCGATCGAAAAAGTATATTTGTGAAATGTTCGAATGAAGCCCTACCACGATTCAAAGTGTCATTAATTGCTTTAAACAACGCGATGCTTTGGGAAATATGCCTCGTGCGGGACGTTCAAAATTGTTATCAGCTAGAGTAGAAAGACAAATACTACAGGAAAACATACTAAACTCGCACCTTTCTGTACCAAAAATTAACAACATGCTCCAGACAAACATTACAAACGAACGGGTCTGATAAAACTGTTCTTAGAGTGCTTAGGTTCAACAACTTGCACGGTCGCGTTGCTCGAAAAAGACCATATATTTCACTGGTTAACGTTTCTAAGAGGTTAACTTCGCCAATACCTACCGGACGCAAAATTTCGAGTTCTGGGAACGTGTCATATTTAGTGACGAGAGCAAATTTAACATGTTTATTTTTACGGCCGACAAATGGTATGGCGTAAACTAGGAGAAGCATTACATTTAAATAATATAAAGCGACAGTGAAACGCGGTGGAGCATCTGTTATGGTGTGGGACTGTATGTCTGCACGAGGAGTTGGAAACTTGGTTTTTATCGACGGAATAATGGACGCTAAAATGTATTTTAACATTTTAACAGAAAATGTACACTCCAGCGGAGCCAAAGACTTCATGTTCCAACAAGACAACGCCCCAAACACACGGCTTGGCAAGTGAAAATGTGGCATGTTTATAACACAAAATACCTCAAAACACCCCCGCAAAGTCCTGACACCAAACCAATTAAATATTTGTGGGCACATTTAGAAAATAGTATCAGACATCACCAGATTTCCTCCATTACAACAAGAAGAGTGGGATAAAATCACCCCAGAAACATGTCGCAAATTGTTACAATCGATGCCAAGGCGTTTTGAACCTTTTTGTGCCAATAAAGGGTATAACACTAAGTACTAGTTCCAACAAAAAAATTGTAAAATGTTATCGCGAAAATAGCGACGAATACTTTTGTGATATGAAATATTTTGTTTTTTTTTTATTATATGTGTTAATATACGGAAATAAAGTAAAATTTTATCATTTTTTTTAACTAGATAAGTATGTAGTAGATTTTTTAAGAAATACATATTTCTTAAACCATCTTGTTAAGATGCATACATAATAAATCTACATACGACAAGGCATATTTTTTTAAAATAGCACTGCGACGAATACTTTTGTGAGTCACTGTATGTTCATTCTTCCGACTGTCTGCTGAATCGGTTGGTATTGAAGATGGAACATATGAGGCAAAAGGGGGAAATTTTGCCTATTATTGACTTAAAAAGACCTGACAAAACTGTTTTTTTTTACTTTTCTACTAAAAAAGTTTAAAAATAACTTGAAAAATAACTTTGCTTGGAAGATATAGCCGTAGACCCCTACAGTTAAGGGACATATTGGTATCCACAAACAGTGATTTTTTTTTAAAAATTCTAAATATGTAGCTATAATTTAGATATGTTTCAACTTGAGACTCGTACCAGCCTCGTACCCGAGCGGCCTTAAAAAAGCCTACTTTAACCGAGATCATATGGGTATTAAATAACAGTCAAATTTCATCACAAATTATACATACATACTTATATATTAATTTTACAGGAATCTAAAGACTGTTCGAACATGGACATATGGGTATTCATAAACAGTAGAATTTTCTAATGATCTATTTGTGACATCAACTTAACGATTTGGCTGAACTGCAGGCCTTGCTATATCATGCATAAAATTCTATGGAAGCACTAAAGGTTAACGATTAGTAGATTGTATAAAATAATACCGTAGTAATGTAAACTTATTTAAGTGTCTAGTGTCATTCCATTTGGTGATTTTCGATATAAACGTGTTAAATATGCTATAAAAATGGGGTTTTTTTTTGTTATGCCTCGATAACTAAGACAGTGTGGCAAAGCTTCAATATTTGAAAAATTTGCTAACAAAAAGGATTATGTTGATCACAAAAAAGAAAAAGTACCGCTGTCGACTTTATTTTTACTACCTTTGTATTTTTTTGGAACAGTGTAAACTTCAGATAAAGAACGGGACAAAACTGAAGTAACTATTGCTAGTAACTGTAGTCACTGTTTTGCAATATCTTCAATTATAAATTTAAAAAAAATATTTGTAACTATCGCTTAAAGGTTTTCTTAAGTTTATATTTTTTACCATAAAAAATATTTCTTTTTGTTTAATATTTTAAGAGACATTAAACTGGGATTAACCGGCTCAAGACTTCTTGTATCAATATTTAAATAAAAGGTAAGTTTTTAACAAAATGGCAGTGACATTGATTTTCGTGGCAGCACACTGATTTTATCGCGATTTCAGGTCCGCGACAACCCTCTTCAGAAAGCTTCGCAGCAATTGTTGAAAAAAACGAACAGAAGCACGTATAGACATATCTTCATTGATGTCTATACGTGCTTCACTTTCGGCATCCAAATCATCAACTTGATTGATATGTAATGGCGAAGAGGAAGAAACTGATTCTACGCAAGCTAGTGGCAATTACTTTATTTCTAAAGAACACACAGGAACGAGCACAGAACAATCTCATATCCAAGGATACGAAACACAATGCAAGCATTTGATGTAAAGGTATGAATTTTGATGTCTGTTTAAAAACAGAACAACTATTATTTGTATTATATTTAGATATTATCAAGATCGACAGAAGGGGCTGCATCGTCGTTTGATATTAAACGAACAGACCGCCTTGTCGCCTATGCCGTTCTGGAACGGACGGCAGCTGACAACAGTTATTATCTCTTGTGGTGTATTGATAATGTATAGCACTTCCAATGAAAATCTTTTATAGTAATGACATCTGTAATATGCAAATGTTTTTGCTGTATGTTCGAACACAAAAACCAAGATTGACAAAATGGAGTAGTCAAATAGCATACATATAAATTTCATTGTTATGGCAGTAAAAACAATATATGTACGTCAACAGGTTTACTTTGGTACAACCAAAAATATGCTTTAAATAGGCCTGAGATCGGACTTACGGTACGTTCTAAATTAAACAATTCTATATCGAATAACACAAAAAAATACGCAAAAATTCATATGTTACAATGTGTATTGCCATTTGTGAATTTCTTTTTGTTATTGAGAACCTGTTTTACCATTAAAGTTTAAAGAAGCAAAACCAAAACGCAATCAAAATTAAATTTGTTAATCGTCAGTTAACTCTTCGTAAGTTCAAATCAAAACTATTTTAAATAAAATTTGTCGTCGTAATCTAACGTCAAGGTCTTTTAATTCTTGGCAATATTTATATCGTTTATACACTCTTTTCATCGCATATCGTCCATTCCACATCGTTCGGCGTTGAGTATACATTGCTCTTCATTTTATCGTTCATTTCTTTTTTGCGTACGTAATTTTTTCTTCGATTTCTTCGCCTTCTTTATTATAACAACATCGTTTCGATTCCAAATTATCACACATTCACCATCACTCTCTTAAGTCAATACTAATTTTGATAATACAGCTATACAATGAGAATTGCAATATAAGTATGTATCATATATTTATTGTAACTATCAATTTATGTATTTCCTGTAATTTAAAAGTAAAATATGCTCATGAAGAAACTAGTTCATATCAGAGGTTAAAAATCTATTTTTCTCTGAATTTAAACAAATTTCTTATAAAAGTACAATCAAAGTAATTTAATGTAAAACAATATCATATTTTAGATGAAATGTCAAAGGAACTAAAACTCTGTCAATTATGTGATAACTTTGTTTAAGAAACCCCATGTTTTATTAATAAAAAAATAAAATTTATACTGCCTGACAGTGCTATACAAATGTTTGAAGAGATGACTTGATTCACTCATACGAATCCGAAAAAACATTATTACGCTGACACGGGTACTAGGCCACAGAAATGAATCTGACAACGGGACGACAGCCGAATGTGCCAGGATGGGCTCAGGAGCCGAGGCCGTACCAACAACCTGCTAGTCGAACTCATAAATGCACTCGTCGAAGTGGCTGTCTTCGAAGCAGAGTCAACATGGAACGCAGTTGTGAATTGTCAACAACCGAGTCCCTCAGGCCGAAATACATAAATAGATAAGGGAATTACTTGTATTAGAAAAACGTGCAGAGACTACTTAAGAAGCTGTTGGCGAAAGCAGATGAAGAGGAGTAAGATAAGCATTTCTTATACACATGCATGAGTATTAAATAATGCAGACTTGCCGACCTAGGCAGTAGACACTATAATGATTTGGCCGACTAGCGGATGTACCTTTTAAACAACTATAAAGTTTGTTGAAATGTCTGGCTGATTCCGAACTGCCAGAGGTAGCTCCGAAAACATAAGGGATAACAAATAAAATAAAAAGATCGAATAACTGCCAACTCATCTTCCTTATATGAATATGCATCATGTTTTCTTTCTATAACTCTTCAATCTCCCCTTTGTCTCATCATCTCCCTATAGCAGGGTTTCACAACAAGCCCTTAGGACCTCCGAGTGAACTCGCGATTTTTTGTGGCGAGCTTACCTTTCAAACTAGCCTAACCTTTTGTTTGGAAAGTCAACCAATCCATAAATTTAAAGTTGCCCAACTTTTTGCCTCGCTTTCTTGCATTTTGGCAAAACAAGTAACATATGAGAGTGTCTTAATATCATTACATGTATTGCAATATTCTTATAATCTCCACCATTTGCAATCCGTTTTTAACATCTCGAAATACTTTAATGCATCCCTATAAAATATATACTTAGTAGGGACATAAATACTGTTACAACATTGAATACACCCATTTCAATAGTAGAACTGAACATACCCCGCTAATGTCATATGGGTTTTGAAAACTAACCTCAAAAGAGTTAGCCTGTAACGGGATTTTAAAATTGTTTCAACTTTCATCATGAATTGAAAAAAAAAACGTTATTTTCAAACGCTCCTGCCACTAGGGATTAGCCGCATATTCGTCTACTGATGCATAAAACTGTTTGAGGAGACTGGAGATGCAAAAGACCGCAACCGGTCGGGCCACCCACGCTCTGTTCGAACACCGCATGTCATCAAAGCCGTTAAATCAAGATTTCACAGAAATCCGCTCCAAAAACAGAAAATCATGTCCCGTGAGATGAATATTACGCAAAAGTCCATGAGTCGAATCATTAAAAAAGGCTTGGGACTTGGGGCTTTCAAACGAAGTACCGGACATTTATTGACTGCAGCTTTAAAAAGAAATAGGATTGTAAAATGAAAACGTCTTTTGGTGAAGCACGCTGATAACTTGCACAGAAAAATTTTGTTCACCGATGAAAAACTTTTTACCGTTCAGGAATAATTTAACAAGCAAAATGATAGTGTGCATGCTCGGTCATCTAAGGAAGCATCTGAAGTGATCCCAAAGGTGGAAAAGGGTCATCACCCACTGGAGTGTCTCTTACGTCCTGCATTTCTACGGACAAGAAGTCAAAACATCGGCCAAAGTTTACCAAGAAACCGTTTTGGAAGCTGTTGTGAAGCCTTTTTTTTTATATAAGCTTTATTTGAATTATTGAATCTGCTCCAAAGGAGCCTAACAATAAGTATACGAATCTTAAGTATAATTCAATAATGAATCCTAGTATGGATTTCTTGTAATGTGGGTCTCTGCTAAGTGGCAGGAATTTTAATTAATTTGGTCAAAATAGTATATAACTGGTATGGATCACACGTGAGGATTTTAAACCTGGTTTGGCTTAAACCTCGTGATAAAGGTCCAGAGGACCCTTACAGTCATTTACAGAGTGTTCGCGATATTATGTAGAGTGAAGAACTCTAGTTATGTATGTATAACGGATAACTCTAGAATAGCAGAGTGGACGACGTAATTTGGGTTTTGTAGGTTTTTCGCGTTGACTGTTTTAAGGATCACGTATGAGAGCATTTAAGCCACGTGACGTAGAATGAAGGATTCTACACAGTCTTTTTTGAGTGTTCGTCCGCGATTGATATTGACTGTTTTAAAGATCACGTATAAGAGCGTTTAAGCCACGTGACGTAGAAAAGGATTCTACACAGTCTTTCGGGCGCGTGTGTTCGCGATTACTGTTACGGATGAAGATTAGAAAACACGGCGTTCGTTTCTCCGAAGTCTTAAAGATCTGGGACTGCACAATAATTGTCTAGCAAGTATGCTATCATGACGTTCGAGCTTCTCTTTGTGCTTTATATTGATTTTTTGAATTGCCTCTTTAACGAGTGGTATTTTCAAGTCTCGGTGGATATTTTCATTCCTCATATACCAAGGGGCACCGGTAATAAGCCGCAATGTCTTCGATTGGACTCTTTGGATTTTGTCGAGATTGCTCGAGCTTGCTTTGCCCCATAGCTGGGCACCGTATAACCAGATAGGTTTGATTGCACTGTTGTATAGCAGGACCTTATATTCAAGGCTTAGTTTTGAGTTCGCGTTTAGGAGCCAGTGAAGTTGATGGACCTTAAGTTTCAGTTGAGTTTTCTTGGCTTCGATATGACTTCTCCAGGTGAGTCGGCGATCCAGGTGGATTCCAAGGTATGAAACATGATCAGATTGAGAAAAAGGGATATTGTTTAATTTCAATGTCGGACAAGTGCTAAAATTCAGTGTGAAAGTTACCTGTGTGCATTTAGCCTCATTGACTTTTATTCTCCAGTCAGAGAGCCAAGATTCTACTCGTCTGAGATGTACACCTAGATTCATAGATGCAATATCCTGCTTTTTATGTGCGGCCATTATAGCGGTATCATCGGCAAAAGTGGATGTTAGCACGTTTGGGCTGGTAGGAATATCTGCGGTAAACAGAATGTAAAGGATAGGCCCCATGACGCTTCCCTGGGGAACACCTGATAGTATTTCGCGGTCATCAGTGACGTGTTGTCCACATTTGACTCTGAATCTGCGGTTTTCTAAGTAAGACTCAAGAATTCGATGCGTATTTGCCGGTAAGTATTTGCAAATTTTGTAGGTCAAGCCAAAGTGCCAGACTTTGTCAAATGCTTGAGCAACATCCAGGAATACTGCGCAGCAATATTCTCGCCGTTCAAATGATTTTTCAATTGCTTGGGTCAGACGGTTTACTTGTTCGATAGTGCTGTGACCTTCGCGAAAACCAAACTGATGGTCTGGTATTATGTTATTTGACACGAGAAACGGTTTTATTTTCGATAAAAGAACTTTTTCAAATAGTTTGGATAAGCAGGGAAGCAAACTGATCGGCCTGTACGAGGAAGGTATTGATTTGTCCTTTCCTGGCTTTAAAATCATTTGAATCAGAGAAATTTTCCACACTTTAGGAAAGTACCCATGTCTCAAAATAGAGTTAAATAATTTTGCCAGGAACTTCACAGCAATATAGGGAAGTTCCAAGATAATTTTAGGCGTGATAAGATCATATCCAGGTGCTTTACCTGGATTCACGGTTTCTTTAATGACATTCAGAACTTCATTTGCGTTAGTAAACAATGGAATTACGGCAGACATTTTATCAACAGGTGGAAGGATGTCGCTACTTGCAGGATTTGGGCGAAATACCTGTGATAGATGGTTTGCAAAAACATTGGCCTTTTCCTCTTCTGATATTGCCCACTTGCCATTTGCGTCGCGTATTGGAAATTGCGTTTCGGTGGGCATACTAGTATTTCTTAATGTTTTCCATAAGGAGAATTTGGTTGAAGCAGTCGGAGTTAAACTTGCAATGAAACTAGCCTGCTGTCTACTGTCTTCTTTTCTAAGTGCGCTTTGCAACCTTTTAGTAGCTTGAGTCAGTCTTAGTCGTGCCGCTGGTGACCTATTTCGCTGCCATTCGCGACGGAACCTCCTTTTTTCACTTACAAGGTGCTCTATTTCCCGGTTAGTGTAAGTATTCAAACTATTTGTCGCTTTTATTTGTCTGTGTGTAGCGTGAATGGCCGCCTGTTCCAGGATTACGTTCAAGTTGGATACGTTGTTATCGATCTCATCCGCGTTAGAAATTAGATGATTCGAATCTAAATGACTACTAATGTACTTCCTGTATTTTAACCAGTTAGTTTTGTATGAAGTAAGCCTTAGTGGGTCATCTACAAGTACTGTCTTCCCGTGAAGAAGAAATATAACTGGCGAGTGGTCTGACGATAAGTCAGTACAGGTACTAGCAGATAAGTTAGATTTACTAACTCCTCTTATTATACCGAAGTCTATCAAGTCAGGCTTTTTGTTAATATCAGAAGGCCAATATGTAGGTTGACTGGGAGATATAAAGTCCAATTTATTTTGACGTCGCATTAGACATTTATACAGCTGGTTTCCCCTAGGGTTTGCTAAACGGGATCCCCAGTGCGTATGTTTGGCATTGTAGTCACCAGCAGCAATAAAGTTGTGTCCGAGACCATTGAAGAAGTTCAGAAGTATATCTTCTGATATCGCGAACCGCGGGGGGAAATATATTGCTGAAATGGTAAGAAAACTACCTTGAATCTGGATACGAATTGTTGTCGCTTGGAGATAGTTTTGTGAGACTCCTTCAGCGACTTCATGTTTCATTCGTTTACGTATTAGGATACCAGTGCCCCCATGAGCCTTACCGTCGGGGTGATGAGTACCATAAAATCTAAAATTAGGTATCTGAAAATTGTATTTATCTGTGAGATGAGTTTCTGATAGTAGCATTATATCAATATTCTGCCGATCTAGGTACTCGGTCAGTTCGTGTCTATGTTGGTTCACACCGTTTGCGTTCCATGTACATATCTTAAGAGGGCCTATTTTTTGGTAAGTAGAGTGAAGCCTTTTAACAATTCCCTGTTCCAAAACCAGCCATGGACTTTCCAGCAGGATTCTGCGTCGGCCCATAAGGCTAAAACGTGCCAGGCCTGGCTTCGAAACAATTTGCCAGCGTTAATTTCCTCTGAAGAATGTCCCTCAGGCAGCCCAGATTTGAAACTATTGGATTACAAATTGTGACCGGTTTTAGAGGACAAGGTTTGTCACAAAAAATAGCCCAACATGGGATCTCTTAAGACACCTTTGGTTTGAGCTGTGGCCAATTTTCCAACGGACGAGGTTCGTACAGCTATTGACGATTCACCAGTGCGAATTAAGGCTTGTGTAAACGCAAAAAGGCGGGCATTTCGAATAAGCAGATTCTTTATTTTCTCTATTATTATTGAATTAAAAAAGTCCTGACCAAATTGTTTTTTTGACTTTTCTACTAATAAAAGAGGTAATAAATAACTTGAAAAATAACTTTGCTTGGAAGATATAACCGTAGACGCATAAAAAATTTTAAAAATGGGCGTGGTCGTTACCCCAGGGACCAAACAATGTTCCCTAAAGTTCAGGGACATATGGGTATCCAGAAACAGTGATTTTTTTTACAAATCTAAATATGTAGCTATAATTTAGATATATGTTAACTTGAGACTCGTACAAGCCTATATGGACCCAACGGCCTATTTTAACCGCGGTCAGATTAAAGAACAACCAAATTTCATCACAAATCAGCACATATATTAATTTTACATGAATTTGAAGCCTGTTCCCATGGGTCTGAGTTCTTAGGGCGCTGAAAAAACGACTTTTGGAACATATACATATGAGTATTCGCAAACAGTAGAATTTTCCACATAATCTGTATGTGTGTCAATTTAACGAGTTGGCTGGAATAGAGGCCTTGGTATATCATCCATGAAGTTTATTGAAGCATTTATTGAAGGTTGACGATTAGTAGAAGTTTGAAGTTTGGTGTCTGTTCGAACACAAAAACCAAGATTGACAAAATGGAGAAGTCAAATGCCACAAATAAATTTCATTGCTCTGGCAGTAACAACAATATATGTACGTGAACAGGTTTACGTGGGTACAACCAAAATATGCTTTAAACTCTAATATCGGGCCTCCGATCCGACTTAAGGTATGGTCCAAAATAAACAATTTTATATCAAATAACAAAAAAATATACGCAAAAATGCATGTGTTACAATGTGTCTTGCCAATGTATATAACCTTAATAGCGATAATTTATAATTTGTCCTAAAGCAATTAGTTATTGATAATATTTTCTATCTTACTAATAGCACGTCCAAGTATTATATCATACCACTACTTTCAATTTCCACGTGAATTTTATTAAGTTAGTATAAAACGTCTTGCTTTTTAAACATTATAAAAATTTAGGAATTTTCAGAAAGAAACATGGCCGTAAATACTAACAAAAATCTTATAAACACAAATGTGAAACTAAAGTGTAAAAAAACAAAAATGGAAACATTAATGAAAAATCCTTCAAGTCTTTTTTGATATACGTACTTTAAACTTCAGAAAAATCGTAAAAAAAAACACCCACTGTGCTGAGAACGAACACTAACCGTCCGTACTTCGAACACATTGACTCATTACAGATTGAAAAGCATTACAACAAGATTTTTACATTAGAAATCCCTGCAAGCATTTCAATGATTGTTTTCATCGTCAATGACGCTTATTGATTTTATTAACACTTCTACAAGAACATATTCCGATAGTGGACTATTTAGCAAAAACAAATACACTCCCATCGTATTGACACCTCTCAAACATGTATTTTGACAATTTAAAGTTGTTTTAATTAGCATCATGATTAGTGACTGAGCGGTTAAGTTTTTTCCTTAAAAGGTCGATTATTTTTAAAATTAGTGGAGCTGTCTTTGAAAGACTCCACATGCTCGATACTTCAGATTAAAGTTGGTGAACTTTTTTTTTTCAAAATCGTATATCTCTGGTTAAAATTTTAAATTCGTAGTGGGTTTTTATAGTGTTAAAGTCTAAACGGGACTCTAAAAATAGGAAGTCATAAACATTGAACCATGAACAGTCCTTTTTATATTAATATTCGTATAATATGTTTATCATAACTACAACCAAAAAAAGAAGAAAAAAATGATTTTGTTTCTTACCGTGTACTTAAGTTACCAAAACTATATTAGGTATTCAATTACTTTTAAACCAGTATCTTTAGTTTACCGCTTATGATACCATAACCATGTACGTTCCATTTCTATGTTTCAGATTTGTGAATTTCTTTTTGTTATTGAGAACCTGTTTCACCATTAAAATTTAAAGAAGCAAAACAAAATCGCAATCAAAATTAAATTTGCTAATCAGTTAACTCTTCCTATGTACTCGTACAAATCAAAACTATATTAAATACATTTTTTCGTCGTAATCTACCGTCAAGGTCTTTTAATTCTTTGCAATATTCATATCGTCTATACACTTTTTTCAGTTAACTCTTCGTATGTACTCGTACAAATCAAAACTATTTTAAATACATTTTGTCGTCGTAATCTACCGTCAAGGTCTTTTATTTTTTTCATCGCATATCGTCTGATGAACTCTTTGCCCTCTGGTTTCTGAGTTCATAGATAAGTTGACTCCAGCTGGCCATTTCAAATAAACCGGAATTATTTCTAAGAGGTAGCGGTTCGACTGTTTTTATTGTATGATGAGTTGATAGTAACTAAATTGTAAACTAAAGCTAAGGTGGCCTCAAGCGGCCGTATTAAAATGATTTAGAGAGAGAGAGAGAGAAAGCGAGAGGAATTCAATGCAAATAAGACCAATATAAGCCATTTCAGGCGAATTCACTTTATAAACTTAACGGTACTGTAAACTTAAGAATATGAAACAAAATATAATGAAAAAATATGAAAATAATAGAGAAATTAATATAGGATTAAACCTTTAAACTATTGTTGAATGATGGATTCAACGAAGCCATCATTTGGTTTTGGAATGTACGTTTGAATATCGTACATGCCTTGCACGCTCGAAAACAATTTCGAATGCCATTTTTAAGCCTGGTGATGTAAAAGCCTTGCCGAATAGCACGCAGCATAACATTATATTCTTCATGGGATAGTATCTGGTGACTGTATTTTAAAAGGAGATCGGCTAAGTGGGATCTTTCTGGGACAAGAATCGGATGTCGTTCGTCGTAAATAAGACCTGCATTTTCCAAGCGACCGCGAACTCGCATTACACCATTTTTATCCAGAAAGGGAGCTATAGCACTGATGTTACTTTTGTTAATAATTAATTAGTTCCTCATTAGACAATCGTACTCGTGGTAGTAGTAGATTTGCTGAGAAATACTAAGTAAACGATTTTTGGTTTGATTAATTTCAACGGTCGAAATGCCAGTACTCTTAGGGCGAGAATGAGCTTTTTCAAACACCCGTAGAACATAGCTCATAACACGTAGGGCGCATACATATAATAAAAATCTTGTTATGATACTCGTACATTCATTTGCGTTAGTGTAGAAACTAGACGATTTTTTTTCTTCCAAGTCTGTAGGATCAAAACTTCGAGGTTCTGGCCATGATTCAACTGGTTTTTCAATCCAAGGCGGACCATTCCACCAAAGACGATTTGGATCAAGTCATGCGGTAAGCTTCCACGAGTGCCCAAATCAGCTGGATTGTCCTCTGTCTTGACATGTTTCCAATCAGCAATACTGGTAAAATTCTGAATTTCCGATATTCGGTTTGCCACAAAGGTCTTAAGGGCTCCACAATACGCTCGTTCCAAAGCATCGTAAAAGCCATGGATCTGAACTCGTACACCGCGCGAAAACTCTATCCATCTCGGTATTCTTAGGGATTGTATGTGTGCCAAGTTATCTTTAAATAATTGCCATTTAACCAGTAAATGCTGTGTTACTGCTTCGGCCCAATTGATGTTTTCTTCCCACAATTGCTGCATCAAAATCTTTGCTACGATGACGATTGGATCCAGCCAACCTAGTGGATAAATAACCTTTTTTTTTTTTTTTTTTAAATAACCAACACTCAGGGGATGCCCCCTATATATGCGGTGCATTGCGTTGGCGAGTGGAAATTAATAGATCGGAGGGGGGAAAGAGGGAGTAATGTTTGTTGACGCTTGCCTTGAACTTCTGGATGTCGCAATTAGTGGGAAATACATTTGCCGGAAGTCGATTCCACATACGGACTGTACGAGCGAAAAACGAATTTGATCTGTAGTGTATAGTGCGGTCAACTGGCCAATCGATAACAAACGGGTGTGAATTCCCAGAAAGTCGCGTATCCCTGCCGAACATCCTCACGTCAGGAATAAGGCGACGGATCTCTGATGAACACACACCATGAAAGTAACGATAGAACAGAGTCACGCAACCCACATTCCGACGATGCTCAAGGGAAACAATAGAGTTGGATACCCTACTGTCACCTATCAGCACCATCGCTCTCCTTTGAACACGGTCAAGTAGCTCCAAGGATGATTTTGGAGCACCTGCCCATATATGGGAGTTGTATTCCATCTTTGGCCTGATGTAAGTTGTATAGATATTGAAAAGATCAGAAGGAGTGAAATATTTCTTGCACCGCTTTAAAAAGCCTATGCACTTGAGTGCTTCTTTCGACACTTCGAATACATGTCTCGCCCAACGAGCGTCACATTGTATTTTCATGCCCAGAACATCGAGAGCTTCTGATTGTTCAATATCCGTACCATCGAGAGAGATTGACGATATTGTTGGGTCATCGAATCGCTTGTGAGACAACAAGCAGCACTGTGTCTTACGTGCATTAAAATCTACTCTATTCACTCGACCCCATTCGGAAATGGCCAGTAGATCACGGCCAAGTGTCTCATCCATAATTCGCCTTTGTCTTCAATATCTTGAAGGCTCGGCCTACGGTCGAATGGATATGAATGGCAGAGGTTACTATCATCTGCGAAAGAGTAGATTGGATTCACGGTCTGACCCAATAGATCGTCAATGAAAATAAGAAACAAAGAGGAAGAAAGGACAGAGCCCTGTGGTACACCTGCGGTCAGCCTATGTGTGTTGGATGAGAACCCATCTACAACAACTCTAATAGTGCGATCTCTAAGAAAGCTCGATATAAACCGAGCAAACGTATTACCGACACCAAAAGCGATCAGCTTTGATATGAGTGCACCGTGCCAGACTCTATCAAAGGCCTTGGAGATATCTAGAGCCACGACCTTACTCTCACCAAGCTGGTGGATAGACCGACTCCAACGCTCCGACAAGAACGCCAACAGGTCTCCCGTAGAGCGGTTTCTACGGAAGCCATACTGTCGATCACTCAGCAAGTCGTTGGTCTCTAAATACCTCACAAGATGGTGGTTTACCATGCTCTCCATTACCTTGGAGAGCGCAGAGCAATTCGCAATTGGCCGGTAATTCGCAGGATTATTGGCTTCACCCTTTTTAGGGATCGGCTGGACGTTCGCAACTTTCCAACACGCTGGGAAAACTCCCGCACGGTAAGCAAGGTTGAAAAGGTTGCGTAATGGACGGGCTAGCGTCGACGAGCACTTACATAGGACAAGTGCAGAGATACCATCCGGGCCCGGGGATTTATTTACATCGAGGTTCGCAAGAACCCTTTTAACTGCACGCGTTCGAAAAAATATCTGAGGCATGGAACTTGATACGTTTTCGATCGCGGGGAGTGGTTGATTGCTTTCCGGCAAGGAAGAATTTCCTGCAAATATTTCAGCCAAAAGGTTAGCTTTATCAACCGGGTCAGTGAATGCCTGGTCGTCTTTAACAAGAGTTGGGATAGATGAAGAACTATCCTTTACTCTTCTTACAAACGACCAAAAGCTCTTACTTCCCCTGGGAGAAGTAAGAACCTTTGTACGTAGACGTTGTTCGTGCAGAAATTTTTCATGCCTAAGCACTCTAGCACACGAAGCTCTTGCCTGTTTTCGCAGCAGTTCAGTAATGGAGTTTTTGTTCAAACGCCAATTTCTGAACGCTTCCTCCTTTGATCTGACAGCATCCCTGCATGCCTGGTTAAATCAACTGTTTTTGGCTGGTTTAGCCGACATAATTTTATTTGGAACAAAAGTCTTTATACCAGATAAAATTATGTTTTGGATCATTTCAGCCGCAGCATTTACGTCGTTATCAAGAAAGCAAAGTTTCCAATTGAAATGCTGGAAAAAGTGGTTGAGCTCATCCCAACGTGCCTTTTCGTAGAAAAATATTGTCCGCTTTGGGGCTGGTATCGAAGCGACACGAAGAGCGGAATACGGAAAGGATGCTGAAACAATGCAGTGATCGGAGTTACCAAGAGGTGCAAGTACATTAACTTCGTACTTTTCAGGGTGCGAAGTTAAGTAAAGGTCAAGAATGTTATGTTGGTGCCCTTCTACACACGGAATATGTGTCGGTTCATTCACTAGTTGCGTCAAGTCATTTTGCGCGGCGAAGAGCTCGGCGTATTGGCCCTCCGGAGTTGTATGGCTCGAATGTGAAAGCCAGGCGGAATTATGGACATTGAAATCTCCAGCAACGACAATTTCACTGTCCGGATAACTCTCCAAAACTTTCGATATTGAATCGGAAAGGGCGTCAAAGCCGTTAAGGGAAGCCTCCCTTTCCGAGTTTGGACTTCTATAAATAAACCCAAAATGTAGTACGTGTGTTCCAATCCTGAACTTAACCCAAAGGGAGTTAAATTCTGGATCTTGTGAGTTCAAGTGTTGCTGGCTCTGAAACACTATGTCATTACGTACATATACCACAAGACCTCTGTGGGAAATAAAAAGAGATAGGGTGTGGTACCCAGGACCGTGAAAATCCTGTGGATCAGAATCCTCACGGACCTGAGTCTCACTAAGAGCTAGAACATCAGGCCTATGAAAATGAATGTGAGAAAACACAGCGAAAAAATTCGCACGCAACCCTCGTATGTTGGCAAAATGGATTTTAAATTTCTTTACCATTACGCCAACCAGAGAACAAAACAAGTGTCAGCGTGCAAATGCAGTTGTCGATCTTACCCCCTTTGCCGCTGTTGATCCCATCAAATGCTTTGTGTTATGCCTTCAGCATTAGACGGACAGCGACAAAGAAAGAAGAGAGCCAACTGCACTACACGAAATGGAATGGAAAAGGGAGGGGGAGAAGGAAAACGAACGCACGACGAATAATGCGCATTGAAAAAAAATTGTCTATTGTTGTTGGTTTATGTGTTTTCGTTATTTATTTTTTTTCTGTTATTTGTAGTTATTGTTATTTTGGCTATGGTGTGTTATTTGTATTTGTTGGTTTGCGCGCTGTGGTTTATTTGTTGTTTGTTTATTTTTTTTGTTTGTTTTGGAGACGGACGAGAGAACTGTAACACGGACAACATTTAACGCGGAAGACATAGAAAACGCGTGCGGACTGGACGACAGACTGAACACTACTGATGACCGAGAGTATTTGTCGTTTCGTAACAATTGGCGAATCACGGATCGGACCTATGGCGTAAAAAAAAAGTATTAGATTTCGGATTCTAGCGAATGTCTAACGTTTTGACTGTACTAGAGTCGTCAAATTTCAAGAATTCTTCATCGAGAAGATCTTGCCGGGCTACATGTTCAAGTGGGTAGTTATGGTTTGCCGTGATCTTTTTTTAAAGGAAATGACGGTGAAGCTAAAGTTTGCATAAGTTGGGCTTGTTTATCTTTCGCTTCATCTAAACTGTGTCCTCTCGATAGAACATCATCGACATAAATTTCTTCCTTTAGTATTTCAGATGCTTTAGGGCTCGATTCATCGCAATCACAACTTAACTGTCTCAATGTTCGTATGGCAAGAAACGGCGCACAATTAATTCCAAACGTGGCCGTTTTGAGTTTGAAGGATTTGACTGGATCCTTACGCTGAGGTCGAAAAGCACTTTTTGATATGCTCGATAAGTTTTATAAACAACTATCTGGCGATACATTTTTTCGATGTCTCCTGTGAACACGAACTGGTAATGTCGCCTTGCGGAGAACAATTTTCTGGATGTCTGTCTGAAGGATCGGGCCAGGATACAAAACATTAAGACAGTAGCCACTAATACTTCTTTTAGGTCCATTAAAAACCACTCGTACTTATGTGGTTTTACTCTCGGGTTTCACGACCGCATCATAGGGTTAAAAGAAAGAGCTCTTTTTCTCTTCTGAAGTTTCAAAAAATTGTATTTCCTCCATGTGGCCGAGATCAATGTACTCCTGTAAAACTTGCTCGTATTGCTGTTTCAGCTCTGGAGTTATGCTAAGTGTTTTCTCCATTCGATGATATTATGCTAATACCTTATTTCTAGATGGTCCCAGGTCTACTGTCTCGGGAAATTCTTTACGGAAGGGTAGCCGCAACACATATCGCCCATCTGGTTGTCGATAAGTTGTCTGTCTTTTGTCGGTTGCTCAACTTCTTCGATTTCCCAAAAATTTCTTAAGTTGAGAATTAAGAGAAGCATTAGCTGATTCACTAACTAATGTTGAAAATGTATTAAATGTCGTTGTCGGTATGTTGCCAGACAAGTGCCAATTGTGATTCTCTGGCTTTTAGGCCGTTTTCTTGCCAAGAAAGGACGCCCTCCCATTTAATAAGTGACAAATAATCAGTCCCAATTATCATATCAATTGCTGACGGTTTGAAAAAATTAGGGTCTGCCAATTTTATATGTTTCAAATTTGGTAAATTTTCGATTTTTATTTCCTTGAATGTAGAATATGCGATAATTTAGAAACAACAATAGCTTTTATCCTAATTTTGAACGTTGAATCCAATGATTTCAAATTGACGAGGCACTGGTGACTTGAATTTCAGACGACAGTACCTCATAATCCTGAGATTTGCGTGTGATGATTGCTCACGGGCAAAGACAGAGATTGTTGACTTCGTTTAGTAACAAAGCTCTTTTCCGAACCAGCATCTAATAATTCTTTTACCTTAACCAGCATCTAATAATTCTTACGTGTTCAATGTTTACAACAGCAGTTGGCAAAATAGTAGTTCCTTCGTGTTGGGAAAAATGGGTTTGGACAGAATTAGTTGTAGGAATATTATTAGATCGATTATTCGACCTATTACGTGTAGGGTGCACATGCGAAGACGTCCATGGTTGTACTGCTTGTAACGAATCTCCAGCTTCTTGCATTATATGCGACGAATTCCGTTCGTAAGATTCTATATGAAGTAGAGAATATTGTTTTTTATAACACCGGAAGCATCTCTTTTTACTGGGACAGTTGGATATAAATTGATTCGACGATACTAGCGTAAACATATTTAATACGTTCATTAACAGATAAAGATTTAAAATTTTCGAAGTTCCTCAAATTATGATCACCATTACATTTTTTGCATTTAAATTTTTGTTTGTTCGTCTCTGTTTTTGCGAGAAACAAATGCGATTTATTGTTGAAACTATGATTAGGTCTCGTTTCTAACAACTCAATTATTTTTGACAAAAATTCGTCCATTTGATCCCAGGTTGGGAGTTTCTTATGGTCAGACAACGAGTCTTCCCACACACGCAATGTATCCTCTGGTATTTTTGGAGCACAATGATGAACCAAGATTGAATCCCAATTTTCAGTTTTTATGTTAAGATTTGAATATCGCCAAATTGTCGATGATTCCCCGCTGGATTTGTCGAATTGATTTCGCAGTTTCAACTTGGGTCCAAATACAAATAAAATACCAAATAAAATTTTCATCTGCTGATGTACAAGTATTATGGGGTTCTCATAACGATGTTTAAGTGCATCCCACGCCAACTGAAAATTGCCATCCAGCAAATCAAACTGTTTTACAATTTGGTGAGCCTCGCCCCTGGTTTTATTCCTAAGATGGTAGAGCTTTTATGCTGATGAAATTTTCGAATGGGAACCAAAAACTCTACAAAATATATCTCGGAAGGCTGGCCACTTGGAATATCCTCCTTCGAAAGACTGTATATCGCTCGGTGGTAGTTTTAATGATGAAAACGCTTGAGACCCTAGTGTTGTATCACGTCTGCTGCTTTCATCCAGTTGGGAATGTTTTTGCGGCATTAAATTCTTGATCCTCTTTCTGCAATTGTTCACAGGCTAACGCATACTTCTTTGCCGCCATTTCCAACAACTATGGTGCGTGCTCTCCTTCATCTGCCGTCATTAACTCCCCATAATCTGTAGTTAGTTTTTGTCATCTTTCAAGCTCATCTTCATCCACTTGAAGACCCGCACCGCTGCTAGTTAATGCTGGTTTACACTCCTCACAGAATGCCTAATTTGAAAAGAAATCTGCGCGTCTCTGCCATGTTGAAGTAAACGAAGAAATCCTTCACTTTTTTTACAAACTGCTCGACGTATGTTTTTTTTCCAAAATTATATTTGCGATGAGTATGGTTTTCGTTTTTAGCTCTTTCATGTATATTCTTTAGAACGATAATTTATTTTTGTTTTTAACGGGTTGCGTTATAAATTATTTGCAATCTTTTAAAAAAATAATGTTTGTGCCCCTTATTTGGATTAGAATATGCCAACTTCGTATCGATAACGAAAACAAAACAATTATAATATTGATTACTTCTCCATTTAATCCAAAAAATAATGTTAATGTTCTCTTATTTTCCTTAAAAAAAATAAAAAATTGGTTGTTTTGGGTATTTTATATCAATCCCATGTAATAAAAATCACGATCGGCATACCCTATTTTTTTGAGGTAGGCAACCCCTACCTATTGAGTGCGACGGCCCTCAAACAAGTACACTGCCTGCTCGTTGCTATGCTGTTTTTGCTTGTACAAATCAACCACACAAAATATGTCGTTATGAAAAAAGGAACGTTGACTGAGATCACTGCTCGGTATGGAAAAAACTTTAATATGTTGTTGTTATTTTTCTTCCTCTTCGGAATAAATTCTTCTCGTTAGCCTTGAAACTATTACAGTTGGTTACTGACGATTTTTCTATTCCTTTTGGTTTTTGTTGTTGTCGTTATTATTTTGTTCCCTTTGTAGGCATTATTTTCGTTGGCCTTGAAACTAATTCTGGCCGCCGCTTTGATTTTAAATGTTTTTGTTATTTTTGCTGACCCGCACTATGTTGTTATTGTTTTATTAAATTGATTCTTTATTTTTTACCATAAGCTGGATGATTTTAACGAATTCAGTAATCTCTGTCTTTACCCGTGAACAATCATCATACGCAAATCTCAGGATTATGAGGTACTGTCGTCGGAAATTCAAGTTACCAGTGCCTCGTCAATTTGAAATCATTGGATTCAACGTTCAAAATTACGATAAAAGCCATCGTTGTTTCTAAATTGTTGCATTTTTTATCTCCAAAAAAATAAAAATCGAATTTACCAGATTTGAAACATTTAAAATAGGCAGACCCAAATTTGTTCAAACCGTCAGCAATTTGTATGATAATTGGTAGTGATTATTTGCCACTTATTAATATGGACGGCATCCTTTCTTACCAAGAAAACGGCCTGGAAGCCAGAGAATCACAATTGGTACTTGTCTGGCAACATACCGACAACGACAATTAATACATTTTCAACATTAGTTAGTGAATCAGCTGATGCTTCTCTTAATTCTCAACTTAGGAATTTTGATAAATCGAAGAAGTGGAGCAAACGACAAAAGACAATCAGACTGATGAATATTGCGAGGAATTCTACCAACAGACAACTTATCGACAACCAGATGGGCGATATGTTGTGCGGCTACCCTTCCGTAAAGAATTTCCTGAGACAGTATAACTGGGACCATCTAGAAATATGACATTAGCGTAATATCATCGAATGGAGAAAACACTATCATCGAATGGAGAAAACACTATCATCGAATAGAGAAAACAACACAGAACTCCCGAGCTGAAGCAGCAATACGTTTTACAGGAGTACATTGAACTCGGCCACATAGAGGAAATACAATTTTTTTAAACTTCAGAAGAGAAACAGAACTTTTTCTTTTTACCCCATGATGCGGTCGTGAAACCCGAGAGTAAAACCATAAAAGTACGAGTGGTTTTTAGTGGATCTAAAAGAAGTATTAGTGGCTACTATCTTAATGTTTTGTATCCTGGCCCGATCCTTCAGACAGACATCCAGAAAATTGTTCTCCGCTGGCGACATTACCAGTTCGAGTTCACAGGAGACATCGAAAAAATGTATCGCCAGATAGTTTTTTATACAACTGATCGAGCATATCAAAAAGTCCTTTTTCGACCACAGACTAAGGATCCAGACAAATCCTTCGAACTCAAAGCGGTCACGTTTGGAATTAATTGTGCGCAGTTTCTTGCCATACGAACATTGAGAGAGTTAAGTTGTGATTGCGAAGAATCGACCCCTAAAGCATCTGAAATACTAAAGGAAGAAATTTATGTCGATGATGTTCTATCGGGAGGACACAGTTTGGATGAAGCGAAAGATAAACAAGCCCAACTTATGCAAACTTTAACTTCAGCGTTATTTCCTTTAAAAAAGATCACGGCAAACCATAACTACCTACTGGAACATGTAGCCCGGGAAGATCTTCTCGATGACGAATTCTTGAAATTTGACGATTCTAGTGCAGTTAAAACTTTGGGTATTCGCTGGAATGCGAAATCTTATACTTTTTACTACGCCATAGGTTACATAACGACAAATACTTTCGGTCATCGCCAGGTTATTTGATCCACTAGGTTGGCTGGGTCCAATCGTCATCGTAGCAAAGATTTTGATGCAGCAATTGTGGGAAGAAAACATAAATTAGGACGAAGCAGTTCCACAGCATTTACTGGTTATATGGCATTCATTTCAAGATAATTTAGCACATATACAATCTCTAAGAATACCGAGATGGATAAAGTTTTCGCCCGGTGTACGAGTTTGCGATGCTTCGGAACGAGCGTATTGTGGAGCCGTCTACATGAGATTCGACAAGGCCGGCACTTTATCCAGCAAATTACTGATAGCAAGAACTAGGGTTGCTCCAATTAGAAGGACGACGATTCCAAAACTTGAGTTATGTGGCGCAATATTACTCACCAACTTACTGAAAGTCGTGACTGAGTCCTTGAGTTGTGACTTTGAGTTACACTTATGGACTGATTCGTCTGTAGTGCTAGGATAGCTACAAAAGTCTCCCCAAACCCTTAAGACCTTTGTGGCAATTCGAATATCGGAAATTCAGAATTTTACCAGTATTACTAATTGGAAACATGTCAAGACAGAGGAAAATCCAGCTGATTTGGGCACTCGTAGCAGCTTACCGCATGACTTGATCCAAAATCGTCTTTGGCGGAATAGTCTAGGAAGTTGGATCATGACCAGAGCCTCGAAGTTCTGATCCTACAGACTCGGAAGTAAAAAAATCGTCTAGTTTCTAATGTATCATCATAGGATTTTTATCGTATGTTAGCACCCTACGTGTTGTGAGCTATGTTCTACGGGTGTTTGAAAAAGCGCATTCTCGCCCTAAGAGTAGTGACATTTTGACCTACGTGTTCAATGTTTACAACAGCAGTTGGCAAAATAGTAGTTCCTTCGTGTTGGGAAAAATAGGTTTGGACGGAATTAGTTGTAGGAATATTATTAGATCGACTATTCGACCTATTACGTGTAGGGTGCACATGCGAAGACGTCCATGGTTGTACTAGTTGTGACGAATGTCCAGCTTCTTGCATTATATGCGACGAATTCCGTTCGTAAGATTCTATATGAAGTAGAGAATATTGTTTTTTTATAACACCGGAAGCATCTCTTTTTACTGGGGCAGTTGGATATAAATTGATTCGACGATACTTGCGTAAACATATTTAATACGTTCATTAACAGATAAAATACGTTTATTAACAGATAAAGAAATTTTCGAAGTTCCTCAAATTATGATCACCATTACATTTTTTGCTTTTAAATTTTTGTTTGTTCGTCTCTGTTTTTGCGTGAAACGAATGCGTTTTATTGTTTAAACTATGACTAACAACTCAATTATTTTTGACAAAAATTCGTCCATTTGATCCCAGGTTGGGAGTTTCTTATGGTCAGACAACGAGTCTTCCCACACACGCAATGTATCCTCTGGTATTTTTGGAGCACAATGATGAACCAAGATTGAATCCCAATTTTCAGTTTTTATGTTAAGATTGGAATATCGCCAAACTGTCGTTGATTCCCCGCTGGATTTGTCGAATTGATTTCGCAGTTTCAACTTGGGTCCAAATGCAAATAAAATACCAAATAAAATTTTCATCTGCTGATGTACAAGTATTTTGGGGTTCTCATAACGAGTTTTAAATGCATCCCACGCCAACAGAAAATTGCCATCCACCAAATCAATCTGTTTTACAACAATGGTAGAGCATTTGTGCTGATGAAATTTTCGAATGGGAACCAAAAACTCCACAAAATATATCTCGGAAGGCTGGCCACTTGGAATATCCTCCTTCGAAAGTCTGTATATCGCTCGGTGGTAGTTTTAATAATGAAAACGTTTGAGACCCTAGTGTTGTATCACGTCTGCAGCTTTCATCCAGTTGGGACTGTTTTTGCGGCATCCTCTTTCTGCAATTTCGATATTGTTCACAGGCTAACGCATACTTCTTTGCCGCCATTTCCAACAGGAGAGCACGCACCATGCGTGCTCTCCTTCATCTGCAGTCATTAACTCCCCATAGTCTGTAGTTAGTTTCTTCTTTCAAGCTCATCTTCATCCACTTCAAGACCCGCAACGCTGCTACCTAATGCTGGTTTACACTCCTCACAGAATGCCTTTAATTGATCTAATTGAAAAGAAATCTGCGCCTCGCCTCCATGTTGAAGTAAAGGAAGAAATCCTTCACTTTTTTTTACAAACTGCTCGACGTATGTTTTTTTCCAAAATTATATTTGCGATGAGTATATTCTTTAGAACAATAATTTATTTTTGTTTTTAACGGGTTGCGTTATAAATTATTTGCAATCTTTTAAAATCAGTAATGTTTGTGCCCCTTATTTGAATTAGAATATGCCAACTTCGTATCGATAACGGAAAAAAACAATTATAATATTGATTACTTCTCGAGATAATCCAAAAAATAATGTTCCGTATTTAAATTTTTGTGATTTACTCGTTTACTTCTATTTTTTTTTTAAAAAAAAATAAAAAAAATGGTTGTTTTGGGTATTATATATCAATCCATATTTTTTTGAGGTAGGCAACCCCTACCTATTATGTGCGACGGCACTCAAACATGTACACTGCCAGTTCGTTGCGTCGACTGCGATCACTGCTAAAGCTTGCCATAGACGAACGATAAATTCGAGCAATTTGTTGGGTTTGTGGTCTCTTTTTTACGTCTGTGGGGTAGTTTGCGAACAAATTGCATGTTTTTGAAAATTTTCAAAAACTTGCAATTTGTTGGCAAACAAATCATACGTGTGTGGGCTACTACGCAAATTTTAAGCCATTTCGCCATTTCAGTTGCACTTCAACCATTGTAACGAAAGGTCGTGTAGTGCACACAAAAAATGGCAAGCAAAGACTTTATGATAGAATTTTTTGATGTGTTAAAAAATGAAAATGCCATTTGGCAAACAAAAAGTGAAAAATTTAAAGAAAATTAGAAAAACAAAAATCATGGGAAAAACTCGTAACAAAATGGAAAGAGGTTGACAGAAATGCTTCGGTGTTCAAACACAAAATGAACATGCGAGCGCGTCATCCGCTTCGTAGCATATGTTTACTCATCAACGTCGGCCGAATTATGATTAGTTCGAGCGTGTGTGGAGAAACGATATGCAATAAATCGCAGCAATAAATTTGCAAATCACACCAATAAATCGTTAGTCTATGGCCAGCTTAAGCTGTTTTTGCTTGTACAAAGCAACCACACAAAATATGTCGTTATGAAAAAAGGAACGTTGACTGCGATCACTGCTCGGTATGGAAAAAACTTTAATATGTTGTTGTTATTTTTCTTCATCTTTGGAATAAATTCTTCTCGTTCGCCTTGAAACTATTACATTTGGTTACTGAAGATTTTTTCTATTCCTTTTATTTTTTTTGTTGTCGTTATTATTTTGTTCCCTTTGTAGGCATTATTTTCGTAGGCCATGAAACTTTTACTGGCCACCGCTTTGATTTTAAATTGTTTTTGTTATTTTTGCTGATTCGCACTACGTTGTTATTGTTTTATTAAATTTATTCTTTATTTTTTACCATAAGCAATCTCTGTCTTTACCCGTGAACAATCATCATACGCAAATCTCAGGAAATTCAAGTTACCAGTGCCTCGTCAATTTGAAATTTGGATTCAACGTTCAAAATTACGATAAAAGCTATTGTTGTTTCTAAATTGTCGCATTTTTTATCTCCAAAAAAAATAAAAATCGAAAATTTACCAGATTTGAAACATATAAAATAAGCAGACCCAAATATTTTCAAACCGTCAGCAATTTGTATGATAATTGGGAGTGATTATTTGCCACTTATTAATTTGAAGGGCGTCCTTTCTTACCAAGAAAACGGCCTGGAAGCCAGAGAATCACAATTGGTACTTGTCTTGAAACATACCGACAACGACAATTAATACATTTTCAACATTAGTTAGTGAATCAGCTGATGCTTATCTTAATTCTCAACTAAGGAATTTTGGGAAATCGATGAAGTGGAGCAAACGACAAAAGCCGATCAGACTGATGAATATTGCTAGGAATTCTACCAACAGACAACTTATCGACAACCAGATGGGCGATATGTTGTGCGGCTACCCTTCCGTAAAGAATTTCCTGAGACAGTATACCTGGGACCATCTAGAAATATGACATTAGCGTAATATCATCGAATGGAGAAAACACTATCATCGAATGGAGAAAACAACACGGAACTCTAGAGCTGAAGCAGCAATACGAGCGAGTTTTTAAACTTCAGAAGAGAAACAGAAATTTTTCTTTTTACCCCATGATGCGGTCGTGAAACCCGAGAGTAAAACCATAAAAGTACGAGTGGTTTTTAGTGGATCTAAAAGAAGTATTAGTGGCTACTATCTTAATGTTTTGTATCCTGGCCCGATCGTTCAGACAGACATCCAGAAAATTGTTCTCCGCTGGCGACATTACCAGTTCGAGTTCACAGGAGACATCGAAAAAATGTATTGCCAGATAGTTTTTTATACAACTGATCGAGCATATCAAAAAGTCCTTTTTCGACCACAGACTAAGGATCCAGTCAAATTCTTCGAACTCAAAACGGTCACGTTTGGAATTAATTGTGCGCAGTTTCTTGCCATACGAACATTGAGAGAGTTAAGTTGTGATTGCGAAGAATCGACCCCTAAAGCATCTGAAATACTAAAGGAAGAAATTTATGTCGATGATGTTCTATCGGGAGGACACAGTTTGGATGAAGCGAAAGATAAACAAGCCCAACTTATGCAAACTTTAACTTCAGCGTTATTTCCTTTAAAAAAGATCACGGCAAACCATAACTACCTACTGGAACATGTAGCCCGGGAAGATCTTCTCGATGACGAATTCTTGAAATTTGACGATTCTAGTGCAGTTAAAACTTTGGGTATTCGCTGGAATGCGAAATCTAATACTTTTTACTACGCCATAGGTTACATAACGACAAATACTTTCGGTCATCGCCAGGTTATTTGATCCACTAGGTTGGCTGGGTCCAATCGTCATCGTAGCAAAGATTTTGATGCAGCAATTGTGGGAAGAAAACATAAATTAGGACGAAGCAGTTCCACATCATTTACTGTTTAAATGGCATTCATTTCAAGATAATTTAGCACATATACAATCTCTAAGAATACCGAGATGGATAAAGTTTTCGCCCGGTGTACGAGTTCAGATCCATGGCTTTTGCGATGCTTCGGAACGAGCGTATTGTGGAGCCGTCTACATGAGATTCGACAAGGTCGGCACTTTATCCAGCAAATTACTGATAGCAAGAACTAGGGTTGCTCCAATTAGAAGGACGACGATTCCAATACTTGAGTTATGTGGCGCAATATTACTCACCAACTTACTGAAAGTCGTGACTGAGTCCTTGAGTTGTGACTTTGAGTTACACTTATGGACTGATTCGTCTGTAGTGCTAGGATAGCTACAAAAGTCTCCCCAAACCCTTAAGACCTTTGTGGCGATTCGAATATCGGAAATTCAGAATTTTACCAGTATTACTAATTGGAAACATGTCAGAGGAAAATCCAGCTGATTTGGGCACTCGTGGCAGCTTACCGCATGACTTGATCCAAAATCGTCTTTGGCGGAATAGTCCGCCTTGGAAGTTGAATCATGACCAGAACCTCGAAGTTCTGATCCTACAGACTCGGAAGTAAAAAAATCGTCTAGTTTCTACTCAACCGCAAATGAATGTATCATCACAGGATTTTTATCGTATGTTCGCACCCTACGTGTTGTGAGCTATGTTCTACGGGTGTTTGAAAAAGCTCATTCTCGCCCTAAGAGTAGTGACATTTCGACCTACGTGTTCAATGTTTACAACAGCAGTTGGCAAAATAGTAGTTCCTTCGTGTTGGGAAAAATGGGTTTGGACGGAATTAGTTGTAGGAATATTATTAGATCGATTATTCGACCTATTAAGTGTAGGGTGCACATGCGAAGACGTCCATGGTTGTACTGGTTGTGACGAATGTCCAGCTTCTTGCATTATATGCGACGAATTCCGTTCGTAAGATTCTATATGAAGTAGAGAATATTGGTTTTTATAACACCGGAAGCATCCCTTTTTACTGGGACAGTGGGATATAAATTGATTCGACGATACTTGCGTAAACATATTTAATACGTTCATTAACAGATAAAATACGTTCATTAACAGATAAAGAAATTTTCGAAGTTCCTCAAATTATGATCACCATTACATTTTTTGCTTTTAAATTTTTGTTTGTTCGTCTCTGTTTTTGCGTGAAACGAATGCGTTTTATTGTTGAAACTATGATTAGGTCTCCTCATATCAGCCTCGCCCCTGGTGTTATTCCTAAGATGGTAGAGCTTTTATGCTGATGAAATTTTCGAATGGGAACCAAAAACTCCACAAAATATGTCTCGGAAGGCTGGCCACTTGGAATATCCTCCTTCGAAAGGCTGTATATCGCTCGGTGGTAGTTTTAATGATGAAAACGCTTGAGACCCTAGTGTTGTATCACGTCTGCTGCTTTCATCCAGTTGGGACTGTTTTTGCGGCATTAAATTCTTGATCCTCTTTCTGCAATTATTCACAGGCTTACGCATACTTCTTTGCCGCCATTTCCAACAACTATGGTGCGTGCTCTCCTTCATCTGCCGTCATTAACTCCCCATAATCTGTAGTTAGTTTTTGTCATCTTACAAGCTCATCTTCATCCACTTCAAGACCCGCAACGCTGCTACCTAATGCTGGTTTACACTCCTCACAAAATGCCTTTAATTGATCTAATTTGAAAAGAAATCTGCGCCTCTCCGCCATGTTGAAGTAAACGAAGAAATCCATCACTTTTTTTACAAACTGCTCGACGTATGTTTTTTTCCATAATTATATTTGCGATGAGTATGGTTTTCGTTTTTAGCTCTTTCATGTATATTCTTTAGAACGATAATTTATTTTTGTTTTTAACGGGATGCGTTATAAATTATTTGCAATCTTTTAAAAAAATAATGTTTGTGCCCCTTATTTGAATTAGAATATGCCAACTTCGTATCGATAACGAAAAGAAAACAATTATAATATTGATTATTTCTCCATTTAATCCAAAAAATAATGTTAATGTTCTCTTATTTTCTTTAAAAAAAAAATAAAAAATTGGTTGTTTTGGGTATTTTGTATCAACCCCATGTAATAAAAATCACGATCGGCATACCCTATTTTTTTGAGGTAGACAACCCCTACCTATTGAGTGCGACGTCACTCAAACAAGTACACTGCCTGCTCGTTGCGTAGACTGCTATCAATGCTATGCTGTTTTTGCTTGTACAAAGCAACCACACAAAATATGTCGTTATGAAAAAAGGAACGTTGACTGAGATCACTGCTCGGTATGGAAAAAACTTTAATATGTTGTTGTTATTTTTCTTCCTCTTCGGAATAAATTCTTCTCGCTCGTATATATATATATATATATATATATATATATATATATATATATATATATATATATATATATATATATATTCAAATTTAACAGAAATTCGGCGGCGCTAACTCTAACCCAGGGGCCGAAAAGATGGACTGGGCAGACCAAACAGTCTCCTTTCGAAGCCAAAAAGCTATGAACGCGATTGCTTCTGTGGCAGCGGGGTTGTGCCGTTAGAGATCGGGAAGACCAAGCTATCTCTATTCCATCCATCAGCTCCCACAACAAAGAACTTTACTACAGCAGGAGAAATGGAGATCAGGAAGGCCAGCCTATCTCTACCCCTCTCAACCTAAACTACTAGAAGGAGAATTTTTAAAGAGAAGAGGGAAGACCGGACTTTCTCTTGTTAAAACGCTTGAGCATAAACTAACTGCCTTATATATATATATATATATATATATATATATATATATATATATATATATATATATATATATATATATATATATATATATATATATATATATATATATATATATATATATATATATATATATATACACCTAATCCTGTTTTTGCACGGTACATGTGTTCCAGAAAATATCGTGTAAAAAAAATCGTGTAAATAAATACACTACTTAATGGAAAAATGTTAGATTGGTTCAGCAACCAATACGCAAATCTCAGGATTATGAGGTACTGTCATCGGAAATTCAAGTTACCAGTGCCTCGTCAATTTGAAATCATTGGATTCAACGTTCAAAATTACGATAAAAGCCATCGTTGTTTCTAAATTGTCGCATTTTTTATCTCCAAAAAAAATAAAAATCGAATTTACCACATTTGAAACATTTAAAATAGGCAGACCCAAATTTGTTCAAACCGTCAGCAATTTGTATGATAATTGGTAGTGATTATTTGCCACTTATTAATATGGACGGCATCCTTTCTTACCAAGAAAACGGCCTGGAAGCCAGATAATCACAATTGGTACTTGTCTGGCAACATACCGACAACGACAATTAATACATTTTCAACATTAGTTAGTGAATCAGCTGATGCTTCTCTTAATTCTCAACTTAGGAATTTTGATAAATCGAAGAAGTGGAGCAAACGACAAAAGACAATCAGACTGATGAATATTGCGAGGAATTCTACCAACAGACAACTTATCGACAACCAGATGGGCGATATGTTGTGCGGCTACCCTTTCGTAAAGAATTTCCTGAGACAGTATAACTGGGACCATCTAGAAATATGACATTAGCGTAATATCATCGAATGGAGAAAACACTATCATCGAATGGAGAAAACAACACAGAACTCCCGAGCTGAAGCAGCAATACGTTTTACAGGAGTACATTGAACTCGGCCACATGGAGGAAATACAATTTTTTTAAACTTCAGAAGAGAAACAGAACTTTTTCTTTTTACCCCATGATGCGGTCGTGAAACCCGAGAGTAAAACCATAAAAGTACGAGTGGTTTTTAATGGATCTAAAAGAAGTATTAGTGGCTACTATCTTAATGTTTTGTATCCTGGCCCGATCCTTCAGACAGACATCCAGAAAATTGTTCTCCGCTGGCGACATTTCCAGTTCGAGTTCACAGGACACATCGAAAAAATGTATCGCCAGATAGTTGTTTATAAAACTGGTCGAGCATATCAAAAAGTCCTTTTTCGACCTCAGACTAAGGATCCAGTCAAATCCTTCGAACTCAAAACGGCCACGTTTGGAATTGATTGTGCGCAGTTTCTTGCCATACGAACATTGAGAGAGTTAAGTTGTGATTGCGAAGAATTGACCCCTAAAGCATCTGAAATACTAAAAGAAAAAATGTATGTCGATGATGTTCTATCGGGAGGACACAGTTTGGATGAAGCGAAAGATAAACAAGCCCAACTTATGCAAACTTTAACTTCAGCGTTATTTCCTTTAAAAAAGATCACGGCATACCATAACTACCTACTGGAACATGTAGCCCGGGAAGATCTTCTCGATGACGAATTCTTGAAATTTGACGATTCCAGTGCAGTTAAAACTTTGGGTATTCGCTGGAATGCGAAATCTAATACTTTTTACTACGCCATAGGTTACATAACGACAAATACTTTCGGTCATCGCCAGGTTATTTGATCCACTAGGTTGGCTGGGTCCAATCGTCATCGTAGCAAAGATTTTGATGCAGCAATTGTGGGAAGAAAACATAAATTAGGACGAAGCAGTTCCACAGCATTTACTGGTTAAATGGCATTCATTTCAAGATAATTTAGCACATATACAATCTCTAAGAATACCGAGATGGATAAAGTTTTCGCCCGGTGTACGAGTTCAGATCCATGGCTTTTGCGATGCTTCGGAACGAGCGTATTGTGGAGCCGTCTACATGAGATTCGACAAGGCCGGCACTTTATCCAGCAAATTACTGATAGCAAGAACTAGGGTTGCTCCAATTAGAAGGACGACGATTCCAAAACTTGAGTTATGTGGCGCAATATTACTCACCAACTTACTGAAAGTCGTGACTGAGTCCTTGAGTTGTGACTTTGAGTTACACTTATGGACTGATTCGTCTGTAGTGCTAGGATAGCTACAAAAGTCTCCCCAAACCCTTAAGACCTTTGTGGCAATTCGAATATCGAAAATTCAGAATTTTACAAGTATTACTAATTGGAAACATGTCAAGACAGAGGAAAATCCAGCTGATTTGGGCACTCGTAGCAGCTTACCGCATGACTTGATCCAAAATCGTCTTTGGCGGAATAGTCCGCCTTGGAAGTTGAATCATGACCAGAACCTCAAAGTTCTGATCCTACAGACTCGGAAGTAAAAAAATCGTCTTTTTTCTAATGTATCATCATAGGATTTTTATCGTATGTTCGCACCCTACGTGTTGTGAGCTATGTTCTACGGGTGTTTGAAAAAGCTCATTCTCGCCCTAAGAGTAGTGACATTTCGACCTACGTGTTCAATGTTTACAACAGCAGTTGGCAAAATAGTAGTTCCTTCGTGTTGGGAAAAATAGGTTTGGACGGAATTAGTTGTAGGAATATTATTAGATCGACTATTCGACCTATTACGTGTAGGGTGCACATGCGAAGACGTCCATGGTTGTACTAGTTGTGACGAATGTCCAGCTTCTTGCATTATATGCGACGAATTCCGTTCGTAAGATTCTATATGAAGTAGAGAATATTGTTTTTTATAACACCGGAAGCATCCCTTTTTACTGGGGCAGTTGGATATAAATTGATTCGACGATACTTGCGTAAACATATTTAATACGTTCATTAACAGATAAAATACGTTCATTAACAGATAAAGAAATTTTCGAAGTTCCTCAAATTATGATCACCATTACATTTTTTGCATTTAAATTTTTGTTTGTTCGTCTCTGTTTTTGCGTGAAACGAATGCGTTTTATTGTTGAAACTATGACTAACAACTCAATTATTTTTGACAAAAATTCGTCCATTTGATCCCAGGTTGGGAGTTTCTTATGGTCAGATAACGAGTCTTCCCACACACGCAATGTATCCTCTGTTATTTTTGGAGCACAATGATGAACCAAGATTGAATCCCAATTTTCAGTTTTTATGTTAAGATTTGAATATCGCGAAACTGTCGTTGATTCCCCGCTGGATTTGTCGAATTGATTTCGCAGTTTCAACTTGGGTCCAAATTCAAATAAAATACCAAATAAAATTTTCATCTGCTGATGTACAAGTATTTTGGGGTTTTCATAACGAGTTTTAAGTGCATCCCACGCCAACTGAAAATTGGCATCCACCAAATCAATCTGTTTTACAGCAATGGTAGACCATTTGTCTGATGAAATTTTCGAATGTGAACCAAAAACTTGGCCACTTGGAATATCCTCCTTCGAAAGTCTGTATATCGCTCGGTGGTAGTTTTAATAATGAAAACGTTTGAGACCCTACTGTTGTATCACGTCTGCAGCTTTCATCCAGTTGGGACTGCTTTTGCGGCATCCTCTTTCTGCAATTTCGATATTGTTCACAGGCTAACGCATACTTCTTTGCCGCCATTTCCAACAGGAGAGCACGCACCATGCGTGCTCTCCTTCATCTGCCGTCATTAACTCCCCATAGTCTGTAGTTAGTTTCTTCTTTCAAGCTCATCTTCATCCACATCAAGACCCGCAACGCTGCTACCTAATGCTGGTTTACACTCCTCACAGAATGCCTTTGATTGATCTAATTGAAAAGAAATCTGCGCCTCGCTTCCATGTTGAAGTAAAGGAAGAAATCCTTCACTTTTTTTTACAAACTGCTCGACGTATGTTTTTTTTCCAAAATTATATTTGCGATGAGTATATTCTTTAGAACAATAATTTATTTTTGTTTTTAACGGGTTGCGATATAAATTATTTGCAATCTTTTAAAATAAGTAATGTTTGTGTCCCTTATTTGAATTAGAATATGCCAACTTCGTATCGATAACGAAAAAAAACAATTATAATATTGATTACTTCTCGATTTAATCCAAAAAATAATGTTCCGTATTTAAATTTTTGTGATTTACTCGTTTACTTCTATTTTTTTTCTTAAATAGAAATAAAAAAAAAATGGTTGTTTTGGGTATTATATATCAATCCTTTTTTTTTGAGGTAGGCAACCCCTACCTATTAAGTGCGACGGCACTCAAACATGTACACTGCCAGCTCGTTGCGTCGACTGCGATCACTGCTAAGCTGTTTTTGCTTGTACAAAGCAACCACACAAAATATGTCGTTATGAAAAAAGGAACGTTGACTGCGATCACTGCTCGGTATGGAAAAAACTTTAATATGTTGTTGTTATTTTTCTTCATCTTTGGAATAAATTCTTCTCGTTCGCCTTGAAATTATTACATTTGGTTACTGAAGATTTTTTCTATTCCTTTTAGTTTTAGTTGTTGTCGTTATTATTTTGTTCCCTTTGTAGGCATTATTTTCGTAGGCCATGAAACTTTTACTGGCCACCGCTTTGATTTTAAATTGTTTTTGTTACTTTTGCTGATTCGCACTACGTTGTTATTGTTTTATTAAATTTATTCTTTATTTTTTACCATAAGCAATCTCTGTCTTTACCCGTGAACAATCATCATACGCAAATCTCAGGAAATTCAAGTTACCAGTGCCTCGTCAATTTGAAATTTGGATTCAACGTTCAAAATTACGATAAAAGCTATTGTTGTTTCTAAATTGTCGCATTTTTTATCTCCAAAAAAAATAAAAATCGAAAATTTACCAGATTTGAAACATATAAAATAAGCAGACCCAAATTTTTTCAAACCGTCAGCAATTTGTATGATAATTGGGTGTGATTATTTGCCACTTATTAATTTGGAGGGCGTCCTTTCTCACCAAGAAAAAGGCCTGGAAGCCAGAGAATCACAATTGGTACTTGTCTGGCAACATACCGACAACGACAATTAATACATTTTCAACATTAGTTAGTGATCAGCTGATGCTTCTCTTAATTCTCAACTAAGGAATTTTGGGAAATCGAAGAAGTGGAGCAAACAACAAAAGCCGATCAGACTGATGAATATTGCTAGGTATTCTACCAACAGACAACTTATCGACAACCAGATGTGCGATATGTTGTGCGGCTACCCTTCCGTAAAGAATTTCCTGAGACAGTATACCTGGGACCATCTAGAAATATGACATTAGCGTAATATCATCGAATGGAGAAAACACTATCATCGAATGGAGAAAACAACTTGGAACTCTAGAGCTGAAGCAGCAATACGAGCGAGTTTTTAAACTTCAGAAGAGAAACAGAACTTTTTCTTTTTACCCCATGATGCGGTCGTGAAACCCGAGAGTAAAACCATAAAAGTACGAGTGGTTTTTAGTGGATCTAAAAGAAGTATTAGTGGCTACTATCTTAATGTTTTGTATCCTGGCCCGATCCTTCAGACAGACATCCAGAAAATTGTTCTCCGCTGGCGACATTACCAGTTCGAGTTCACAGGAGACATCGAAAAAATGTATCGCCAGATAGTTTTTTATACAACTGATCGAGCATATCAAAAAGTCCTTTTTCGACCACAGACTAAGGATCCAGACAAATCCTTCGAACTCAAAGCGGTCACGTTTGGAATTAATTGTGCGCAGTTTCTTGCCATACGAACATTGAGAGAGTTAAGTTGTGATTGCGAAGAATCGACCCCTAAAGCATCTGAAATACTAAAGGAAGAAATTTATGTCGATGATGTTCTATCGGGAGGACACAGTTTGGATGAAGCGAAAGATAAACAAGCCCAACTTATGCAAACTTTAACTTCAGCGTTATTTCCTTTAAAAAAGATCACGGCAAACCATAACTACCTACTGGAACATGTAGCCCGGGAAGATCTTCTCGATGACGAATTCTTGAAATTTGACGATTCTAGTGCAGTTAAAACTTTGGGTATTCGCTGGAATGCTAAATCTAATACTTTTTATCACGCCATAGGTTACGAAACGACAAATACTTTCGGTCATCGCCAGGTTATTTGATCCACTTGGTTGGCTGGGTCCAATCGTCATTGTAGCAAAGATTTTGATGCAGCAATTGTGGGAAAAAACATAAATTAGGACGAAGCTGTTCCACAGCATTTACTGGTTAAATGACAATCATTTAAAGATAACTTAGCACAAATACAATCCCTAAGAATACCGAGATGGATAGAGTTTTCGCCCGGTGCATGAGTCCATGGCTTATGCAGTGCTTCGGATCGAGCGTATTGTGGAGCCGTCTACATGAGATTCGACAAGGCCGGCACTTTATCCAGCAACTTACTGATAGCAAGAACTAGGGTTGCTCCAATTAGAAGGACGACGATTCCAAAACTTGAGTTATGTGGCGCAATATTACTCACCAACTTACTGAAAGTCGTGACTGAGTCCTTGAGTTGTGACTTTGAGTTACACTTATGGACTGATTCGTCTGTAGTGCTAGGATAGCTACAAAAGTCTCCCCAAACCCTTAAGACCTTTGTGGCAATTCGAATATCGGAAATTCAGAATTTTACCGGTATTACTAATTGGAAACATGTCAAGACAGAGGAAAATCCAGCTGATTTGGGCACTCGTGGCAGCTTACCGCATGACTTGATCCAAAATCGTCTTTGGCGGAATAGTCCGCCTTGGAAGTTGAATCATGCCCAGAACCTCGAAGTTCTGATCCTACAGACTCGGAAGTAAAAAAATCGTCTAGTTTCTACTCAACCGCAAATGAATGTATCATCATAGGATTTTTATCGTATGTTCGCACCCTACGTGTTGTGAGCTATGTTCTACGGGTGTTTGAAAAAGCTCATTCTCGCCCTAAGAGTATTGACATTTCGACCTACGTGTTCAATGTTTACAACAGCAGTTGGCAAAATAGTAGTTCCTTCGTGTTGGGAAAAATAGGTTTGGAATGAATTAGTTGTAGGAATATTATTATATCGATTATCCGACCTATTACGTAGAGGGTGCACATGCGAAGACGTCCATGGTTGTACTGGCTGTGACGAACCTCCAGCTTCTTGCATTATATGCGACGAATTCCGTTCGTAAGATTCTATATGAAGTAGAGAATATGGTTTTTTATAACACCGGAAGCATCCCTTTTTACTGGGTCAGTTGGATATAAATTGATTCGACGATACTTGCGTAAACATATTTAATACGTTCATTAACAGATAAAATACGTTCATTAACAGATAAAGAAATTTTCGAAGTTCTCCAAATTATGATCACCATTACATTTTTGCATTTAAATTTTTGTTTGTTCGTCTCTGTTTTTGCGTGAAACGAATGCGATTTATTGTTGAAACTATGATTAGGTCTCTTCATATCAGCGATCGTTTCTAACAACTCAATTATTTTTGACAAAAATTCGTCCACTTGATCCCAGGTTGGGAGTTTTTTATGGTCAGACAACGAGTCTTCCCACACACGCAATGTATCCTCTGGTATTTTTGGAGCACAATGATGAACCAAGATTGAATCCCAATTTTCAGTTTTTATGTTAAGATTTGAATATCGCCAAACTGTCGTTGTTTCCCCGCTGGATTTGTCGAATTGATTTCGCAGTTTCAACTTGGGTCCAAATACAAATAAAATACCAAATAAAATTTTCATCTGCTGATGTACAAGTATTTTGGGGTTCTCATAATCAAACTGTTTTACAACAATGGAAGAGCATTTGTGCTGATGAAATTTTCGAATGGGAACCAAAAACTCCCCAAAATATATCTCGGAAGGCTGGCCACTTGGAATATCCTCCTACGAAAGGCTGTATATCGCTCGGTGGTAGTTTTAATGACGAAAACGCTTGAGACCCTAGTGTTGTATCACGTCTGCAGCTTTCATCCAGTTGGGACTGTTTATGCGGCATTAAATTCTTGATCCTCTTTCTGCAATTTCGATATTATTCACAGGCTAACGCATACTTCTTTGCCGCCATTTCCAACAACTATGGTGCGTGCTCTCCTTCATCTGCCGTCATTAACTCCCCATAATCTGTAGTTAGTTTTTGCCATCTTCTTTCAAGCTCATCTTCATCCACTTCAAAAGCCGCAACGCTGCTACCTAATGCTGGTTTACACTCCTCACAGAATGCCTTTAATTGATCTAATTGAAAAGAAATCTGCGCCTCGCCGCCATGTTGAAGTAAAGGAAGAAATCCTTCACTTTTTTTACAAACTGCTCGACGTATGTTTTTTTTTCCAAAATTATATTTGCGATGAGTATAGTTTCCGTTTTTAGCTCTTTCATGTATATTCTTTAGAACAATAATTTATTTTTGTTTTTAACGGGTTGCGTTTTAAATTAGTTGCAATCTTTTAAAAAAAGTAATGTTTGTGCCCCTTATTTGAATAAGAATATGCCAACTTCGTATCGATAACGAAAAAAAACAATTATAATATTGATTACTTCTCGATTTAATCCAAAAATAATGTTCCGTATTTAAATTTTTGTGATTTACGCGTTTGCTTCTATTTTTTTTTTAAAAAAATAAAAATTGGTTGTTTTGGGTATTATATATCAATCCCATGTAATAAAAATCACGATCGGCATACCATATTTTTTGAGGTAGGCAACCCCTACCTATTAAGTGCGACGGAACTCAAACATGTACACTGCCAGCTCGTTGCGTCGACTGCGATCACTGCTAAGCTGTTTTTGCTTGTACAAAGCAACCACACAAAATATGTTGTTATGAAAAAAGGAACGTTGGAATAAATTCTTCTCGTTCGCCTTGAAACTATTACAGTTGGTTACTGAAGATTTTTTCTATTCCTTTTGGTTTTTGTTGTTGTCGTTATTATTTTGTTCCCTTTGTAGGCATTATTTTCGTTGGCCTTGAAACTATTACTGGCCAGCGCTTTGATTTTAAATTGTTTTTGTTATTTTTGCTGACCCGCATGACTTGATCCAAAATCGTCTTTGGCGGAATAGTCCGCCTTGGAAGTTGAATCATGACCAGAACCTCGAAGTTCTGATCCTACAGACTCGGAAGTAAAAAAATCGTCTAGTTTCTACTCAACCGCAAATGAATGTATCATCATAGAATTTTTATCGTATGTTCGCACCCTACGTGTTGTGAGCTATGTTCTACGGGTGTTTGAAAAAGCTCATTCTCGCCCTAAGAGTATTGACATTTCGACCTACGTGTTCACTGTTTACAACAGCAATTGGCAAAATAGTAGTTCCGTTCGTTCGTGTTGGGAAAAATGGGTTTGGACGGAATTAGTTGTAGGAATATTATTAGATCGATTATTCGACCTATTACGTGTAGGGTGCACATGCGAAGACGTCCATGGTTGTACTGGTTTTGACGAATCTCCAGCTTCTTGTATTATATGCGACGAATTCCGTTCGTAAGATTCTATATGAAGTAGAGAATATTGTTTTTTATAGCACCGGAAGCATCCCTTTTTACTGGGACAGTTGGATATAAATTGATTTGATGATACTTGCGTAAACATATTTAATACGTTCATTAACAGATAAAATACGTTCATTAACAGATAAAGAAATTTTCGAAGTTCCTCAAATTATGATCACCATTATATTTTTTGCATTTAAATTTTTGTTTGTTCGTCTCTGTTTTTGCGTGAAACGAATGCGATTTATTGTTGAAACTATGATTAGGTCTCCTCATATCAGCGATCGTTTCTAACAACTCAATTATTTTTGACAAAAATTCGTCCACTTGATCCCATGTTGGGAGTTTCTTATGGTCAGACAACGAGTCTTTCCACACACGCAATGTATCCTCTGGTATTTTTGGAGCACAATGATGAACCAAGATTGAATCCCAATTTTCAGTTTTTATGTTAAGATTTGAATATCGCCAAACTGTCGTTTGTCGAATTGATTTCGCAGTTTCAACTTGGATCCAAATACAAATAAAATACCAAATAAAATTTTCATCTGCTGATGTACAAGTATTTAGGGGTTCTCATAACGATGTTTAAGTGCATCCCACGCCAGCTGAAAATTGCCATCCAGCAAATCAAACTGTTTTACAACAATGGTAGAGCATTTGTGCTGATGAAATTTTCGAATGGGAACCAAAAACTCCCCAAAATATATCTCGGAAGGCTGGCCACTTGGAATATCCTCCTTCGAAAGGCTGTATATCGCTCGGTGGTAGTTTTAATGATGAAAACGCTTGAGACCCTAGTGTTGTATCACGTCTGCAGCTTTCATCCAGTTGGGACTGTTTTTGCGGCATTAAATTCTTGATCCTCTTTATGCAATTTCGATATTGTTCACAGGCTAACGCATACTTCTTTGCCGCCATTTCCAACAACTATGGTGCGTGCTCTCCTTCATCTGCCGTCATTAACTCCCCATAGTCTGAAGTTAGTTTCTTCTTTCAAGCTCATCTTCATCCACTTCAAGACCCGCAACGCTGCTACCAAATGCTGGTTTACACTCCCCACAGAATGCCTTTAATTGATTTGAAAAGAAATCTGCGCCTCGCCGCCATGTTGAAGTAAAGGAAGAAATCCTTCCCTTTTTTTACAAACTGCTTGACGTATGTTTTTTTTTCAAAATTATATTTGCGATGAGTATAGTCTTTTTTAGCTCTTTCATGTATATTTTTTAGAACGATAATTTATTTCTGTTTTTAATGGGTTGCGTTATAAATTATTTGCAATATGCCAACTTCGTATCGATAACGAAAAAAAAACAATTATAATATTGACTACTTCTCGATTTAATCCAAAAAATAATGTTCCGTATTAAAATTTTTGTGATTTACGCGTTTACTCCTTTTTTTCTTAAAAAAAAAAAAAAAATTGGTTGTTTTGGGTATTATAAGTAATCCAATGTAATAAAAATCACGATCGGCATACCATATTTTTTTGAGGTAGGCAACCCCTACCTATTAAGTGCGACGGCACTCAAACATGTACACTGCCAGCTCGTTGCGTCGACTGCGATCACTGCTAAGCTGTTTTTGCTTGTCCAAAGCAACCACACAAAATATGTCGTTATGAAAAACGGAACGTTGGCTGCGATCACTGCTCGGTATAGAAAAAACTTTAATATGATGTTGTTATTTTTCTTCCTCTTTGGAATAAATTCTTCTCGTTCGCCTTGAAACTATTACAGTTGGTTACTGACGATTTTTCTATTCCTTTTGGTTTTTGTTGTTGTCGTTATTATTTTGTTCCCTTTGTAGTTTCGTTGGCCGTGAAACTATTACTGGCCGGCGCTTTGATTTTAAATAGTTTTTGTTATTTTTGCTGACCCGCACTATGATGTTATTGTTTTACTAAATTGATTCTTTATTTTTTTACCATAAGCTGGATGATTTTAACGAATTCAGCAAACTCTGTCTTTACCCGTGAACAATCATCATACGCAAATCTCAGGATTATGAGGTACTGTCGTCGGAAATTCAAGTTACCAGTGCCTCGTCAATTTGAAATCATTGGATTCAACGTTCAAAATTACGATAAAAGCCATCGTTGTTTCTAAATTGTCGCATTTTTTATCTCCAAAAAAAATAAAAATCGAAAATTACCAGATTTGAAACATATAAAATAGGCAGACCCAAATTTGTTCAAACCGTCAGCAATTTGTATGATAACTGGGAGTGATTATTTGCCACTTATTAATTTGGAGGGCGTCCTTTCTTACCAAGAAAACGGCCTGGAAGCCAGAGAATCACAATTGGTACTTGTCTGGCAACATACCGACAACGACAATTAATACATTTTCAACATTAGTTAGTGAATCAGCTGATGCTTCTCTTAATTCTCAACTAAGGAATTTTGGGAAATCGAAGAAGTGGAGCAAACGACAAAAGCCGATCAGACTGATGAATATTGCTAGGAATTCTACCAACAGACAACTTATCGACAACCAGATGGGCGATATGTTGTGCGGCTACCCTTCCGTAAAGAATTTCCTGAGACAGTATACCTGGGACCATCTAGAAATATGACATTAGCGTAATATCATCGAATGGAGAAAACACTATCATCGAATGGAGAAAACAACACGGAACTCTAGAGCTGAAGCAGCAATACGAGCGAGTTTTTAAACTTCAGAAGAGAAACAGAACTTTTTCTTTTTACCCCATGATGCAGTCGTGAAACCCGAGAGTAAAACCATAAAAGTACGAGTGGTTTTTAATGGATCTAAAAGAAGTATTAGTGGCTTCTATCTTAATGTTTTGTATCCTGGCCCGATCCTTCAGACAGACATCCAGAAAATTGTTCTCCGCTGGCGACATTTCCAGTTCGAGTTCACAGGAGACATCGAAAAAATGTATCGCCAGATAGTTGTTTATAAAACTGGTCGAGCATATCAAAAAGTCCTTTTTCGACCTCAGACTAAGGATCCAGACAAATCCTTCGAACTCAAAACGGCCACGTTTTGAATTAATTGTGCGCAGTTTGTTGCCATACGAACATTGAGAGAGTTAAGTTGTGATTGCGAAGAATCGACCACTAAAGCATCTAAAATACTAAAGGAAGAAATTTATGTCGATGATGTTCTATCGGGAGGACACAGTTTGGATGAAGAGAAAGATAAACAAGTCCAACTTATGCAAACTTTAGCTTCAGCGTTATTTCCTTTAAAAAAGATCACGGCAAACCATAACTACCCACTGGAACATGTAGCCCGGGAAGATCTTCTCGATGACGAATTCTTGAAATTTGACGATTCTAGTACAGTTAAAACTTTGGGTATTCGCTGGAATGCGAAATCTAATACTTTTTCTTACGCCATAGGTTACGAAACGACAAATACTTTCGGTAATCGCCATGTTATTTGATCAACTAGGTTGGCTGGGTCCAATCGTCATCGTAGCAAAGATAATGATGCAGCAATTGTAGGAAGAAAACATAAATTAGGACGAAGCAGTTCCACAGCATTTACTGGTTAAATGGCAATTATTTAAAGATAACTTACCACAAATACAATCCCTAAGAATACCGAGATGGATAGAGTTTTCGCCCGGTGCACGAGTTCAGATCCATGGCTTTTGCAGTGCTTCGGATCGAGCGTATTGACATTCGACAAGGCCGGCTATTTATCCAGCAACTTACTGATAGCAAGAACTAGGGTTGCTGCAGTTAGAAGGACGACGATTCAAAAACTTGAATTGTGTGGCGCAATATTACTCACCAACTTACTGAAAGTCGTGACTGAGTCCTTGAGTTGTGACTTTGAGTTACACTTATGGACTGATTCGTCTGTAGTGCTAGGATAGCTACAAAAGTCTCCCTAAATCCTTAAGACCTTTGTGGCAATTCGAATATCGGAAATTCAGAATTTTACCAGTATTACTAATTGGAAACATGTCAAGACAGAGGACAATCGAGCTGATTTGGGCACTCGTGGTAGCTTACCGCACGACTTGATCCAAAATCGTCTTTGGCGGAATAGTCCGCCTTGGAAGTTGAATCATGACCAAAACCTCGAAGTTCTGATCCTACAGACTTGGAACTAAAAAAATCGTCTAGTTTCTACTCAACCGCAAATGAATGTATCATCACAGGATTTTTATCGTATGTTCGCACCCTACGTGTTATGAGCTATGTTCTACGGGTGTTTGAAAAAGCTCATTCTCGCCCTAAGAGTATTGACATTTCGACCGTTGAAATTAATCAAACCAAAAATCGTTTACTTAGTATTTCTCAGCAAACGAATACTATTGTCCAATGAGGAACAAATTAATAAATAACAATAGTAACATTTGTGCACTAGCTCCTTTTCTGGACAAAAACGGTGTAATGCGAGTTCGCGGTCGCTTTGAGGATACAGGTCTTAGTTACGACGAACGACATCCGATTCTTGTCCCAGAAAGATCCCACTTAGACGATCTCCTTTTATAATACCGTCACCAAATACTATGCCATGAAGAATATAATGTTATGCTGCGTGCTATTCGGCAAGGTTTTTACATCACCAGGCTTAAAAATGGCATTCGAAAATGTATTCGAGAGTGCAAGGCATGTACGATATTTAAACGTAAATTCCAAAACCAAATGATGGCTTCGTTGCCACCCGAACGGGTAACATTTTTGCGGCCCTTTACTTATAAAGGAGAAGACTTCGAAGGTCCTTTTAGTATTTAAAGCTCGACTTTGAGTAATGCTAAACTTTTGAAAGGCTATGCGGCAGTGTTCGTCTGCTTTTCAACCGGAGCTGACCATTTAGAGGTGTGTTCGGACTTTTCTACTGATTCATTCTTAGCAGCTTTTACAAGATTTACAGGCCGACGAGGTGTGCCAAAACAATGTTCTCCGATAATGGGATACATTTTATTGGCGCTTGTAGTCTTAAGTCAGCAGGAAAATGTCTCACCAATTAATATGGACTGCAAGGCTTTACCTGGCCATTTATACCTCCATATGCTCCACATATGGGAGGCCTCCCCATTGAAGCAATTTTGAATTCGAGGCCATTGTCACCCATGTCCGACAACGTATCAGAATTGTTACCATTAACGCCCGGTCATTTTTTACTTGGCGCCCCCTTGACAGCTCATCCTGAGACGCGGAAAGATTCTCCAAGATAGAATTTATCGTATTTGATCAGATGAAGAAGGCTGAGGGCAATACAACATATATTCAGCCAGAGATAAAAATCAGAGTATATTACTGAACTTCAAAGGAGGTACGAGTGGAAGTCTACACAAAACAACTTGAAAGAAAACGACTTTGTTATCGAAAAAGACGACCATATACCTCCAACTGAGTGGCGGTTGGGATGAATAATGAAGGTTGTCTATGGTAAAGATTATAATGTTCGTTTGCCGAATTCAAAACTTAGAACGGAATAATAACGCGTCCGATCGTTAAACTCTGCATACTCCCATTTCAACAACCTAACACAAATAAAAATAAAACTAAACTTGAATTCCAATTATTTATTGCACATTTTTAATTCTTTCCTCTTGTTTTCTTGTTTCCTCAGAAACGAGGACCACCGCGGAAGATGCCAACTTTGTAGCAAGAAACACTTGCTCAAGCGATGTCCGGACTTTCGATGGATGTCCGCGGTTGAGCGACGTGAAGCCGTCAAAAAACTAGAAGTCTGTCTCAACTGTCTGTCCGATCTTCCACTCTAGAAGGAAACCTACCTGACGCACCTACCGTTCAGGATCTTAAAGGTTATTCCATCAAACGTTGGAAAAGGCTCTTAGTAAGGCCCCAATCAATTTCTATAAAATAGCTCAGGCTAGCCTTAAGGGAGCCAATAAGGATAAACCAACCGCCGTGACCGACCATAACAATGTGATGCTGGTGCAGCTGCAATAGTGGCAGACTCTGTACGTTCGAGACCTGACGCCGACGAGGCCCCAACTGGCAGCCAAACTATCACTAAGTTGACTAAGCGCACCATGGAATGCAAGCATTTAAATAGACCTCACGAACAGAATTGCAAAGCGATCGCTTCTGTCGTGCTGTGTGACATAAGAGCAGGGGATAGAACCGTTACCGTAGCGCTGGCTCTAAAGCAAAACGTTTAATTTTCGAACGTCTTGTACGAAATGGTCGAACCTCTACGCTACCGTACGAAATAGAGGAAGAATATGCCATTCAGAGTATTTCAAGATGTTATCAAAACCAATCACTTTTGGCTTCTAGACTTAGTGATCGTAGACAAAGTGCAGGTCAATAAGCTAGCTCCAGTCAACGACCAGCTACTTCCTATGCTTCTGGAGTCCGAAGATGTTGCCCGCGATATGTGGGCAAATCCAATGCCACACGAGTTTGGTCCAATCAACTGTATTATCGGTCGCGACCTCTACAACGATAGTTTAAAGGGCCCATCCGCACCTCTGGATAGCTATCCCCTCATCAAGGTCCAGAACACCAAGTTTGGCGTTGTCATGCATGGATGTCTGTGCGACCCCAACAATATTTAATAATGTTGAATCCCTAATTCAACAATAGTTTTAAGGTTTAATCCTATATTTATTTCTCTATTATTTTCATATTTTGTTTCATATCCTTAAGTTTAAAGTACCCTTAAGTTTCTAAAGTGAATTCGCCTGTAATGGCTTATATTGGGCTTATTTAAATTGAATTACTCTCTCTTTCTCTCTCTAAATCATTGTAATATGGCCGCTTGAGCCCACCTTAGCTTTAGTTTACAATTTAGTTACCATCAACTCATCATACAATAAAGACGGTCGAACCGTTACCTCTTAGAAGTAATTCCGGTAGCCCTTTTTATTTGTTTGAAACGGCTAGCTGGAACCCCTGGGGATGTAAAAACCTTGTCGAATAGTTTAAGTACTAAGGTGGTACGTTTTATTGCTGGTAGCAGGTTTTATTTTTCTTTCAACTGTTCTTGGTTCAATCCACAACACTGCACTTTTAATTAATTGTCTTTTACTATTTTTTTAAATGTTTTATGTTAATAAATTTTTTTGTCACCATTTTTTGCCACTATTTCGCTTTGACATTCGATCACTTTTGATTTTTTCTTTCTCCGTTTCGTTGCCAAATATTCACGGGTGTGTGTGTTGATTTATAATACTTCTTCTGTTCTAGGCGAAGTTCATGCTTTTTACCTTTCTCAGCGAAGTTAAGGTTGGAGAATTATAACAAGGTGGGACTGTAAAAATGGAATTTGTCTTTTCGTACTGTTTATTATGGTGGGTACTAAAAATAGATTTTTCGCTTTGTTAACTATTTTGTTTTGTTACTTTTCTCTTGAATTGTTAGATTATTGGACTTTGTAACGGAATTTTTATATTTGTGTATTTTGTTTCAATAATTTCTTTTCCTTTTGTTTCAATTTACCGTTTTACATTTGCTTTTGAACTGTATTTTTCCCGATATTAAACTTCTTTGATCGAAATTTTGTTCTTTTTTTTTACCATTTTTAATGATCATACTCAAGAAAACCAATTACTACTGCACATACCTGCTAACTGAAGACGCCAACTGCTCAATGCGATATGATGACGATATGATGAACTCTTCACCCTCTGGTTTCTGAGTTCATAGAAAAGGGGTTTCCAGCGAACCATTTTAAACAAATAAAAAGACCAACCGGAATTACTTCTAAGAGGTTCGACCGTCTTTATTGTATGATGAGTTGATGGTAACTAAATTGTAAACTAAAGCTAAGGTGACCTCAAGCGGTCATATTACAATGATTTAGAGAGAGAATGATAGAGTAATTCAATGTAAATAAGACCAATAAAAGCCATTTCAGGCGAATTTACTTTAGAAACTTAAGGGTACTTTAAACTTAAGGATATGAAATAAAATATAATGAAAAAATATGAAAATAATAGAGAAATGAATATAGAATTAATCCTTAAAACTATTGTTGAATTATGGATTCAACATCGTCAATCCCACGTCGTTCGTCATTGAGTATACATTGCTCTTTATTTTATCGTTCATTTCTATTTTGCGTACGTACGTAATTTCTTCTTCGATTTTTTTGTCTTCGTTATTATAAGAATATCGTTTCGATTCCAAATTATCACACATCCACCATCACACCATCGTTTTTATCAGATTTCAACGCTCTGCTTACTCATCAATCTCTTAAGTCAATACTAATTTAGATAAACCGGATGTACAATAAGAATTGTACTATACGTATGTATCATATATTTATTGTAACTTTCAATTTATTTATTTGCTGTTATTTCTAAGTAAAATCTGCTCATGCAGAGACTAGTTCATATCAGAGGTTTTTTTATAAATCTATTTTTCTCTGAATTTAAACAAATTTCTTATTACCGTACAATTAAAGTACTTTAATGTTAAACATTATCATATTATAGATGAAATGTCGAAGAACTAAAACTCTATCAAATATGTGATAACTTTGTTTAAGAAACTTCATATTTTATTAATAAAAAAATAAAATTTATACTGCCTGACAGTGCTATAAAAATGTGTGAAGAGATGACTTGATTCACTCATTCGAATCCGAAGATACAATATTACGCTGACTCGGGTCCTAGGCCACAGCAATGTATCTGACAACGGGATGACAGCCGAATGTGCCAGGATGGGCTCAGGAGCCGAGGCCGTACCAACAACCTTCTAGTCGAACTCATAAATGCACTCGTCGAAGTAGCTGTCTTGGAAGCAGAGTCAACAAGGAACGCAGTTGTGAATTGTCAATAACCCAGTCTCTCTGGCTGAAATACATAAATAGATAAGTGAATTACTAGTATTAGAAAAACGTGCAGAGACTACTTATGAAGCTGTTGGCGTAAGCAGATGAAGAGGAGTAAGTGGAACATTTCTTATACACATGCATGAGTATTAAATAATGCAGACTTTCCTACCTAAGGAGTAGATACTATAATGATTTGGCCGAGTATCGGATGTACCTTTAAAACAACTATGAAGTTTGTTGAAATGTCTGGCTGGTTCCGAACTGCCAGAGGTAACTGCGAAAACATAACAAAACAAAACATTGAATAACTGCCAACTCATCTTCCTTATATGAATATGCATCATGTTTTCTTCCTATAACTCTTCAATCTAGGCTTAGTCTCATCATCTTTCTAAAGCAGGGTTCCACAATGAGCCCTTAGGACCTCCGAGTGAACTCGCGGTATCTTTGTGGCGAGCTAACCTTTCAAACTAGCCTAACCTTTTGTTTGAAATATCAACCAATAAAAATGTCCATAAATTTAAAGTTGGGCAACTTTTTGTCTCGCTTTCTTGTAGTGAGGCAAAACAAGCTGCAAATGAGAGTGTCTTAACATCATTACATGTATTACAATATTCTTATAATCTCCACCATTTGCAATCCGTTTTTAAAATATCGAAATACTTCAATACATCCCTATAAAAAATATACTTATTAGGGACATAAATACTGTTACAACATTGAACACACCCATTTCAATAGTAGAACTGAACATACCCCGTTAATGTCATATGAGTTTTGAAAGCTAACCTCAAAAGCGTTAGTCTGTAACGGGATTTTAAAATTGTTTCAACTTTCATCATGGAGTGGACAGATAATGAGAACCGTATAGCTGTAATAGCGCTATCCAAGTGTGAAATGAAAAAAGCGATATTTTCAAAACGCTCCTGCCACAAGGGATTAGCCCCATGATCATCTACCGATGCATTAAATGTTTGAAGAGACTGAAGATGTAAAGGACCGCCACCTGTCACCGTCCACGCTCTGTTCGAACACCGCATGCCATCAAAGCCGTTAAATCAATAATTCACAGAAATCCGCTCCAAAAACAGAAAATCATGGCCCGTGAGATGAATATCACGCAAAAATCCAACCCCTACCTATTAAGTGCGATGGCACTCAAACGTGTACACTGCCAGCTCGTTGCGTCGACTACGATCACTGCTAAGCTGTTTTTGCTTGTACAAAGCAACCACACAAAATATGTCGTTATGAAAAAAGGAACGTTGACTGCGATCACTGATCGGTATGGAAAAAACTTTAAAATGTTGTTGTTATTTTTCTTCCTCTTTGGAATAAATTCTTCTCGTTCGCCTTGAAACTATTACAGTTGGTTACTGAAGATTTTTTCTATTCCTTTTGGTTTTTGTTGTTGTCGTTGTTGTTCCCTTTGTAGGCATTATTTTCGTTGGCCTTAAAACTATTACTGGCCGGCGCTTTGATTTTAAATTGTTTTTGTTATTTTTGCTGACCCGCACTATGTTGTTATTGTTTTATTAAATTGATTCTTTATTTTTTTACCATAAGCTGGATGATTTTAACGAATTCAGCAATCTCTGTCTTTACCCGTGAACAATCATCATACGCAAATCTCAGGATTATGAGGTACTGTCGTCGGAAATTCAAGTTACCAGTGCCTCGTCAATTTGAAATCATTGGATTCAACGTTCAAAATTACGATAAAAGCCATTGTTGTTTCTAAATTGTCGCATTTTTTATCTCCAAAAAAAAAATAAAAATCGAAAATTTACCAGATTTGAAACATATAAAATAGGCAGACCCAAATTTCTTCAAACCGTCAGCAATTTGTATGATAATTGGGAGTGATTATTTGCCACTTATTAATTTGGAGGGCGTCCTTTCTTACCAAGAAAGCGGCCTGGAAGCCAGAGAATCACAATTGGTACAATTAATACATTTTCAACATTAGTTAGTGAATCAGCTGATGCTTCTCTTAATTCTCAACTTAGGAATTTTGGGAAATCGAAGAAGTGGAGGAAACGACAAAAGCCAATCAGACTGATGAATATTGCGAGGAATTCTACCAACAGACAACTTATCGACAACCAGATGGGCGATATGTAAGAATCGTAAAGAATTTCCTGAGACAGTATAACTGGGACCATCTAGAAATATGACATTAGCGTAATATCATCGAATGGAGAAAACACTATCATCGAATGGAGAAAACAACACAGAACTCCAGAGCTAAAGCAGCAATACGAGCGAGTTTTACAGGAGTACATTGAACTCGGCCACATGGAGGATATACAATTTTTTTTAAACTTCAGAAGAGAAACAGACCTTTTTCTTTTTATCGCATGATGCGGTCGTGAAACCCGAGAGTAAAACCATAAAAGTATGAGTGGTTTTTAATGGATCTAAAAGAAGTATTAGTGGCTACTATCTTAATGTTTTGTATCCTGGCCCGATCCTTCAGACAGACATCCAGAAAATTGTTCTCCGCTGGCGACATTACCAGTTCGAGTTCACAGGAGACATCGAAAAAATGTATCGCCAGATAGTTGTTTATAAAACTGGTCGAGCATATAAAAAAGTCATTTTTCGATCTCAGACTAAGGATCCAGTCAAATCCTTCGAACTCAAAACGGCCACGTTTGGAAATAATTGTGTCATCGCCAGGTTATTTGATGCACTAGGTTGGCTGGGTCCAATCGTCATCGTAGCAAAGATTTTGATGCAGCAATTGTGGGAAGAAATCATAAATTAGGACGAAGCAGTTCCACAGCATTTGGCTTTTGCAGTGCTTCGGATCGAGCGTATTGAGATTCGACAAGGCCGGCTATTTATCCAGCAACTTACTGATAGCAAGAACTAGGGTTGCTCCAATTACAAGGACGTCGATTCCAAAACCAGTATTACTAATTGGAAACATGTCAAGACGGAGGACAATCGAGCTGATTTGGGCACTCGTGGCAGCTTACCGCACGACTTGATCCAAAATCGTCTTTGGCGGAATAGTACGCCTTGGAAGTTGAATCATGACCAGAACCTCGAAGTTCTGATCCTACAACCTTGGAAGTAAAAAAATTGTCTAGTTTCTACTCAACCGCAAATGAATGTATCATCACAGGATTTTTATCATATGTTCGCACCCTACGTGTTATGAGCTATGTTCTACGGGTGTTTGAAAAAGCTCATTCGTTGAAATTAATCAATCCAAAAATCGTTTACTTAGTATTTCTCAGCAAACCTACTACCCACACGAATACTATTGTCCAATGAGGAACAAATTAATAAATAACAATAGTAACATTTGTGCACTAGCTCCTTTTCTGGACAAAAACGGTGTAATGCGAGTTCGCGGTCGCTTTGAGGATTCAGGTCTTAGTTACGACGAACGACATCCGATTCTTGTCCCAGAAAGATCATACTTAGACGATCGCCTTTTATAATACAGTCACCAAATACTATGCCATGAAGAATATAATGTTATGCTGCGTGCTATGCGGCAAGGTTTTTACATCACCAGGCTTAAAAATGGCATTCGAAAATGTATTCGAAAGTGCAAGGCATTTACGATATTTAAACGTAAATTCCAAAACCAAATGATGGCTTCGTTGCCACCCGAACGGGTAAAATTTTTGCCGCCCTTTACTTATATAGGAGAAGACTTCGAAGGTCCTTTTAGTATTTAAAGCTCGACTTTGAGTAATGCTAAACTTTTGAAAGGCTATGCGGCAGTGTTCGTCTGCTTTTCAACCGGAGCTGACCATTTAGAGGTGTGTTCGGACTTTTCTACTGATTCATTCTTAGCAGCTTTTACAAGATTTACAGGCCGACGAGGTGTGCCTAAACAATGTTCTTCGATATTGGGATACATTTTATTGGCGCTTGTAGTCTTAAGTCAGCAGAAAAATGTCTCACCAATAAATATGGACTGCAAGGCTTTACCTGGTCATTTATACCTCCATATGCTCCACATATGGGAGGCCTCCCCATTGAAGCAATTTTGAATTCGAGGCCATTGTCACCCATGTCCGACAACGTATCAGAATTGTTACCATTAACGCCCGGTCATTTTTTACTTGGCGCCCCCTTGACAGCTCATCCTGAGACGCGGAAAGATTCTCCAAGATAGAATTTATCGTATTTGATCAGATGAAGAAGGCTGAAGGCAATACAACATACATATATTCAGCCAGAGATAAAAATCGGACTATATTACTGAACTTCAAAGGAGATACAAGTGGAAGTATACACAAAACAACTTGAAAGAAAACGACTTTGTTATCGAAAAAGACGACCATATACCTCCAACTGAGTGGCGGTTAGGCTGAATAATGAAGGTTGTCTATGGTAAAGATTATAATGTTCGTTTGCCGAATTCAAAACTTAGAACGGAATAATAACGCGTCCGATCGTTAAACTCTGCATACTCCCATTTCAACAACCTAACACAAATAAAAATAAAAATAAACTTGAATTCCAATTATTTATTGCACATTTTTGATTCTTTCCTCTTGTTTTCTTGTTTCCTCAGAAACGAGGACCACCGCGGAAGATGCCAACTTTGTAGGAAGAAACACTTGTTCAAGCGTTGTCCGGACTTTCGATGGATGTCCGCGGTTGAGCGACGTGAAGCCGTCAAAAAACTAGAAGTCTGTCTCAACTGTCTGTCCGATCTTCCACTCTAGAAGGAAACCTACCTGACGCACCTACCGTTCAGGATCTTAAAGGTTATCCCATCAAACGTTGGAAAAGGCTCTTAGTAAGGCCCCAATCAATTTCTATAAAATAGCTCAGGCTAGCCTTAAGGGAGCCAATAAGGATAAACCAACCGCCGTGACCGACCATAACAATGTCGATGCTGGTGCAGCTGCAATAGTGGCAGACTCTGTACGTTCGAGACCTGACGCCGACGAGGCCCCAACTGGCAGCCAAACTATCACTAAGTTGACTAAGCGCACCATGGAATGCAAGCATTTAAATAGACCTCACGAACAGAATTGCAAAGCGATCGCTTCTGTCGTGCTGTGTGACATAAGAGCAGGGGATAGAACCGTTACCGTAGCGCTGGCTCTAAAGTCGAAATGGTCGAACCTCTACGCTACCGTGCGAAATGGAGGAAGAATATGCCATTCAGAGTATTTCAAGAGGTTACCAAACCCAATCACTTTTGGCTTCCAGACTTAGTGATCGTAGACAAAGTGCAGGTTAATAAGCTAGCTCCAGTCAACGACCAGCTGCTTCCTATGCTTCTGGAGTTCGAAGATGTTGCCCGCGATATGTGGGCAAATCCAATGCTGCACGAGTTTGGTCCAATCAACTGTATTATCGGTCGCAACCTCTACAACGATATTTTAAAGGGCCCATCCGCACCTCTGGAAAGCTATCCCCTCATCAAGGTCCAGAACACCAAGTTTGGCGTTGTCATGCATGGATGTCTGTGCGACCCCAACAATATTTAGGCGCAGAATATGTTGAATCCCTAATTCAACAATAGTTTTAAGTTTTAATCCTATATTTATTTCTCTATTATTTTCATATTTTGTTTCATATACTTAAGTTTAAAGGACCCTTAAGTTTCTATACTGAATTCGCCTACAATGGCTTGTATTGGTCTTATTTACATTGAATTACTCTCTCTTTCTCTCTCTAAATCTTTGTAATATGGCCGCTTGAGCCCACCTTAGCTTTAGTTTACAATTTAGTTACCATCAACTCATCATACAATAAAGACGGTCGAACCGTTACCTCTAGAAGTAATTCCGGTAGGCCTTTTTATTTGTTTGAAACGGCCAGCTGGAACCCCCTGGTGATGTAAAAACCTTGTCGAATAGTTTTAGTACTAAGGTGGTACGTTTTATTGCTGGTAGCAGGTTTTTTTTTTCTTTCAACTGTTCTTTATTCAATCCAAAAGACTGAACTTTTAATTAATTGTCTTTTACTATTTTTTTAAATGTTTTATGTTAATAATTTTTTTGTCACTATTTTTTGCCACTATTTCGCTTTGACATTCGATCACTTTTGATTTTTTCTTTCTCCGTTTCGTTGCCAAATATTCACGGGTGTGTGTGTTGATTTCTATTACTTCTTCTGTTCTAGGCGAAGTTCATGCTTTTTACCTTTCTCAGCGAAGTTAAGGTTGGAGAATTATAACAAGGTGGGACTGTAAAAATGGAATTTGTCTTTTCGTACTGTTTATTATGGTGGGTACTAAAAATAGATTTTTCGCTTTGTTAACTGTTTTGTTTTGTTACTTTTCTCTTGAATTATTAGATTGTTGGACTTTGTAACGGGATTTTTATATTTGTGTTATTTGTTTTAATAATTTCTTTTCCTTTTGTTTCGATTTACCGTTTTACATTTGTTTTGAACTGTATTTTTCCCGATATTAAACTTCTTTGACTCGAAATTTTGTTCTTTTTTACCATTTTTAATGATCATACTCAAGAAAACCAATTACTACTGCACATACCTGCTAACTGAAGACGTCAACTGCTCAATGCGAATACAAGTGCATGACTTCTGCCCTGGGATGATGATGGATTCTTGCAGAAGATACGAATTTCTCTGCTACTGGTACTCCTTTTCTGGTAGGAAGCCCGCTGCTTGATGACGTCAACTTCACGTTGCTGATTTTGAATATTGTAACGAATACTTGCGTGTGTGCTTTCTATGCCTATGTAGACATCTTTTCTACACTTCTCTGATATCTAGGTTAAGAAACTCGGTTTTTTTTTTTTGAAAATTTTACCATTCCAAAAAAAGAAACTAGAACACATGTAATCCTAAACTTATTAGGATGTTTTTTCGAAGGACGATATGATGAACTCTTCACCCTCAGGTTTCTGAGTTCATAGAAAAGGGGTTTCCAGCTGGCCATTTTAAACAAATAAATAGACCAACCGGAATTACTTCTAAGAGGTTCGACCGTCTTTATTGTATGATGAGTTGATGGTAACCTCAAGCCGTCATATTACAATGATTTAGAGAGAGAAAGATAGAGTAATTCAATGTAAATAAGACCAATAAAAGCCATTTCAGGCGAATTTACTTTAGAAACTTAAGGGTACTTTAAACTTAAGGATATGAAATAAAATATATTGAAAAAATATGAAAATAATAGAGAAATGAATATAGGATTAATCCTTAAAACTATTGTTGAATTATGGATTCAACATCGTCAATCCCACGTCGTTCGTCGTTGAGTATACATTGCTCTTCATTTTATCGTTCATTTCTATTTTGCGTACGTACGTAATTTCTTCTTCGATTTCTTTGTCTTCGTTATTATAACAACATCGTTTCGATTCCAAATTATCACACATCCACCATCACACCATCGTTTTTATCAGATTTCAACGCTCTGTTTACTCATAAATCTCTTAAGTCAATACTAATTTATATAAACCGGATGTACAATAAGAATTGTACTATACGTATGTATCATATATTTATTGTAACTATCAATTTATTTATTTCCTGTAATTTCTAAGTAAAATCTGTACTTTAATGTTAAACATTATCATATTATAGATGAAATGTCGAAGAACTAAAACTCCGTCAATTATGTGATAACTTTGTTTAAGAAACTTCATATTTTATTAATAAAAAAATAAAATTTATACTGCCTGACAGTGCTATAAAAATGTGTGAAGATGTGACTTGATTCACTCATTCGAATCCGAAGATACAATATTACGCTGACTCGGGTACTAGGCCACAGCAATGTATCTGACAACGGGATGACATCCGAATGCGCCAGGATGGGCTCAGGAGCCGAGGCCGTACCAACAACCTGCTAGTCGATCTCATAAATGCACTCGTCGAAGTTGCTGTCTTGGAAGCAGAGTCAACAAGGAACGCAGTTGTGAATTGTCAATAACCCAGTCTCTCTGGCCGAAATACAGAAATCGATAAGTGAATTACTAGTATTAGAAAAACGTGCAAAGACTACTTAAGAAGCTGTTGGCGAAAGCAGATGAAGAGGAGTAAGTGGAGCATTTCTTATACACATGCATGAGTATTAAATAATGCAGACTTACCTACCTAGGGAGTAGATACTATAATGATTTGGCCGAGTATCGGATGTACCTTTAAAACAACTATGAAGTTTGTTGAAATGTCTGGCTGGTTCCGAACTGCCAGAGGTAACTGCGAAAACATAACAAAACAAAACATTGAATAACTGCCAACTCATCTTCCTTATATGAATATGCATCATGTTTTCTTCCTATAACTCTTCAATCTCCCCTTAATCTCATCATCTTCCTAAAGCAGGGTTCCACAATAAGCGAGCTAACCTTTAAAACTAGCCTAACCTTTTGTTTGAAATATCAACCAATAAAAATGTCCATAAATTTGAAGTTGTGCAACTTTTTGTCTCGCTTTTTTGTAGTTAGGCAAAACAAGCTGCAAATGAGAGTGTCTTAACATCATTACATGTATTACAATATTCTTATAATCTCCACCATTTGCAATCCGTTTTTAAAATCTCGAAATACTTCAATACATCCCTGGGTTTTGGAAGCTAACCTCAAAAGCGTTAGTCTGTAACGGCATTTTAAAATTGTTTCAACTTTCATCATGGAGTGGTCAGATAATAAGAACCGTATAGCTGTAATAGCGCTTTCCAAGTGTGAAATGAAAAAGCGATATTTTCAAAACGCTCCTGCCACAAGGGATTAGCCGCATGATCATCTACCGATGCATAAAATGTTTTAAGAGACTGAAGATGTAAAGGACCGCCACCTGTCGGGCCGCCCACACTCTGTTCGAACACCGCATGTCATCATAGCCGTTAAATCAATAATTCACAGAAATCCGCCCCAAAAACAGAAAATCAGGGCCCGTGAGATGAATATCACGCAAAAATCCATGAGTCGAATCATTATAAAAGACTTGGGACTTTGGGCTTTCAAGCGACGTACAGGACATTTATTGACTGCAGCTTTAAAAAGAAAAAGGATTGAAAATGCAAACGTCTTTTGGTGAAGCACGCTGATAACTTGCACAGAAAAGTTTTGTTCACCGATGAAAAAGTTTTTACCGTTCATCATCATCATCGTCATCACCCAGCTTCAGTCTTGGTTTGGTGGGGTGTCTCTTACGATGGGGTCAGTGACCTACATTTCTGCGAACAAGGAGTCTAAACATCCGCCAAAGATTACCAAGAAACCGTTTTGGAAGCTGTTGTGAAGCCTTTTAACAACTCCCTGTTCCAATAACAGCCATGGACTTTCGAGCAGGATTCTGCGCCGGCCCATAAGGCTAAAACGTGCCAGGCCTGGCTTCGAAACAATTTGCCAGCGTTCATTTCCTCTGACGAATGTCCCTTAGGCAGTCCAAATTTGTACCCATTGGATTACAAATTGTGGACGGTTTTAGAGGACAAGGTTTGTCACAAAAATACCCCAACATTGGATCTCTAAAGACTGCTTTGGTTCGAGCTGTGGCCAATTTTCCAATGGACGAGGTTCGTGCAGCTATTGACGATTGGCCAGTGCGACTTAGGGCGTGTGTAAAGGCAAAAGACGTACATTTTGAATAAGTAGATTCTTTATTTTCTCTATTATTATTGAATTAAAAAAGTCCTGACCAAATTGTTTTTTTGACTTTTCTACTAAAAAAGTTAATAAATAACTTTGCTTGGAAGATATAACCGTAGACGCATTAAAAGTTACAAAAATGGGCGTAGTCGTTACCCCAGGGACCAAACAATGTCTCTAAAGTTCAGGGACATATGGGTATCCAGAAACAGTAACAAATTTTTACAAATCTAAATATATAGCTATAATTTAGATATATGTCAACTTGCAACTCGTACCAGCCTATATGTACCCAAGGAATATTAAAACGCCCTACTTTAACCTCGGTCATATTAAAGAACAACCAAACTTCATCACAAATCAGCACATATATTAATAATACAGGAATCTGAAGCCTGTTCCCATGGGTCTGAGTTCTTAGGGCGCTGAAAAAACAACCTTTCGAACATGAAAATATGAGTATGTATTCACAAACAGTAGAATTTCTTACATAATCTGTATGTGTGTCAATTTAACGAGTTGGCTGAAATTTATTGAAGCACTAAAGGTTAACGATTAGTAGAAATAATACCGTAGTAATATAAATTTATTTATGTTCCTAGTGCCATTCCATTTGCTGATTTTCGATATTAAACGTGTTAAATGTGCGATAATAGTTGTGTTTTTGTTAAGCCTTGAAAACTAAGTCTGTGTAGCAAAACTGCAATATTTGAAAAATTTCCTAAAAAAATAGATAATGTTGATCACAAAAAAGTACTTCTGTCAATTCATTACAAAATATTCTGAGTGCAGAAATTATTTTTACTACCTTCGTTTTATTTTTGAAAAAGCCTAGTACATTTGGATTTTCCTATACAAAACACTAAACTTCAGAAAAAGAACGGGACAAAACTGAAGTAACTATTGCTAGTAAGTAAAAAAATCACCAATTTTTTGACATTACTTGAGAGTGAAATTTTGTTTACTATAATAGATATATTAAACTTTCTTGATAAACTTACAATATTTACAATTGTAATTATAAAAAGAAATATTTGTAACTATCGCTAAAACGTTTTCTTAAGTTTTTTTTTTTTTACCATAAAAAAATATTAAGAAAAAATATTTGGTTTTTTTTTAATATTAAGAGACATTGAACAGGAATTAATCGGCTCAAGACCTCATTTATCTATATTGAAATAAATGATAAGTTTTTAACAAAAAGGCAAAGTGATATTGATTTGCGTAGCTGCATACTACTTTAATCGCGATTTCAGGTCCGCGACAGCCCTCTTCGAAAAGCATCGCAGCAATTGTTAAAAAAAACGAACTCTTAAGGACAAGGCTCTCCTGAAACGAATGAGAACTACTGTTGTAAATCTTACTTTTTAAGTTTTCTTCACGAAAATACAACTCACTCTGACCACCTCTACAGAGACTCCACATTGAGAGCCATCAATAGATTTATACTACAACATGTAGTATCTCTGTATGTAAAAGAAGTGAGAACGTCACTGGGGATATTTTCCCATTTTATACTAAAATTGGATATATGCCAAGGAAATTTTATCTTGAATCGTTTGAAAATTCAAGGCGACCCGCCCAATCGATTAGTTTTTATTAAGATTTACTTGACGATGAAAACAATCATTGAAATGCTTGCAGGCATTTCTAATGTAAAAGTCTTGTTGTAATGCTTTTCAATCTGTAATGAGTCAATGTGTTCGAAGTACGGTTAGTGTTCGTTCTCAGCACAGTGGGTGTTTTTTTTCGATTTTTCTGAAGTGAAAAAGACTCATAGGATTTTTCAATAATGTTGCCGTTTTTGTTTTTTGTACACTTTAGTTTCACATTTGTGTTTATAAGATTTTTGCTAGTATTTTACTGCCATGTTTCTTTCTGAAAATTCCTTAATTTTTATAATCGTTGAATCTGATGTCCAAAACCTAATAGCACGCCAGCTTTTTATTCTTCGTATACATTCATCGGGTGTTTGATAAACCAATGCCAAAATTATGAATATCAGCAGAAGTTACAATTGATTGTTTGGAGAATTGTGCAGATGACATAGAGTTCATTAAAAGCGGACAAACCGTTAAAATACTTTTGCAAAAATTATCTTCGTTTTTACAATAAATTTCATGTAGCAAATCAACATTTTTAATACATAGCGTCTGCTAGCAAACGCAGAGCTTCCCTACGATACCAAATTTCCTACCCTGTTTCCAAAGGATCATCGTTGGAAAAAGGGCATTTATATGCAGGCCCAAAAGCACTTCTAGGAATTCTTCGTCCACACGTCGGGGTGATACATGCAAGAGAACTTGTTAAAAAGATTGTCCGTCACTGCGTCCATTGCTTTAAATTCAAGCCTTGTATCATGCAGCAGATCATGGGCCATCTTCTAGCAGATCATTAAAAGGCTCAACGCCCTTTCCTCGTGTCTGGTGTAGACTTCTGTGGGCCATTCTACACATCGTATCGCACCAGAGAAAATCAATCTGCTTTGCCTCTAAGGTAGTTCATACGAGTATTGAACTTGCGTCGGATTTGTCTACTAATACCTTTCTTTTATGTCTTAAGAGATTTATAGGAAGACGTGGTAAATCATCGTTTATATTGCTACAATTCAATAAAGAGAAGTTTCGAATGTAAAATAACTAATGCATTTTAGTGTCATCACCGACTTTGACGGCATATGGGATTCAGCATTTAAATCCATAAGTTGAGAATCAATTTTCCTTAAAGTCATTTCTATTGCTAGAGTAAATATTTCGATTAACTGAATAAGTACTTTCGTTCATTAAGTAAAACTGACTTTAATTTTAGGAAAGAAAATACTGAAAAATATATGTATATAAAAAACAATTTAAAGAATTTTATTTAAAAAAAAAAAACTTCACATGTCTTTCAAATACCTCCTTGATAGTAGTACATATTATCTTATTTTAAAATGCTTGTTAACAATATAATTCGCTTCTTACGTATAACATTCTATTGTATTACTATGTATTACGCACTAACAAAAGTTAAGTAAAATGCTCATAGGATCGAATTAATTTCATAATTCAGTTAAGTTAAAATATTTTCCCTTAACCATTAAAATCTTAGTGTTTGAAAATATTCTTTAACTTAAAGTTAGCCTTTTTCTTAGCTTTTTGTAAGCTAATAAAAAAAATCATACAAATTAGTAAATATTTACTTTCTGTGCAGAAAATTGTAGTAGATCTGTGGAGAGAAATACTGGAAGGGTGTTTCAAATGAACTCAATCTGTTTCCATATATATATTCAGAGCAAGAAAAACAAACTACAGTTAGATTCAAGTATATAAGAATGAAAGAAATTTTCTTTTAATGTTGAGATAAATCCATAGTAGAGTTTAGTTCAATATATTTTCTTAAACATTACATAAATTTCCTAAAACGAAAGGAAATGAACCATCAAAATCCGATTCAAATCCAATACTTCGTATATACAAACATAATTTTCTTTGAATCTAGGAAAACATATACTAAAATATTCGCGACGAGGATATTCTAACAATCAATATTCTAAGATTCTAACAAAAAAAACGAAATATTATTTGTGAAACAATTTTGGTATAACAACAACGGGTAAGAAAAATAAATAAAATTTATAAAAAAATAAAAATTGGATATCTTTATTGATTTTTGTCATAGAGGAGCATGGCCAGGGTTCAATAGGTATTTCGGAAACATACAAGAAGAAATATCTTGCTTGCAATTTTATTTTTCGAATCCTTGTCTGTTTTGAATATTAACATTTTCAGTACAGCCTAACACACATGTATGTGAATTTTAAGAATTATTTACAAGTAATTTCTGTTGTTGATATCAAAAATAATCAAGCAACAAGATATATTATAGGCGAATTCGAGCCTTGGGACGAATTCAAGCTCACGTACATGAGACGGGGTTTTCGTTTATATAATCAATCAATACATTGTTGTAATATCTCTTCTGAATTGAGTACACTCTGCGACAAATGGTAAGGGTCAGTGATCGGTTTGGAATGAAACCACCGGGGAAAGTTATATTGGTAAAAAAAAGTCATACGTGTTCCAGCGTTTCGCTGGGTCTCATCTAGGAATCGAGATATATCGATTTGAAGTTAGTAAGTATCGTATAGGGGAATTTGTCACGTTTTAGGCTCTTTTGTTTGACATAACTCGAGAACTACTCGTCCGATTTAGCTGAAACTAATCTGTTCTTAAACCGTTTTCCTACTTAAGCAACAGTTTCGCAATTATAAATAAATGTATGAAAAAAAAAATATTTTTGCCTAAAAATTAAAATTTTTTTTAATATATGAAATTATATATGAAAATTATTTTTGCCTAAAAATTAAAAATTTTTTTTAATATATGAACAGATTAAGGGAATTGTAATTCTTGGTTTTTTAAAATTTATTTCAGCTAAATCGGACGAGTGGTTCTCAAGTTATGTCAAACAAAAGAGCCAAAAACGTGACAAATTCCCCTATACGATACTTACTAACTTCAAATCGATATATCTCGATTCCTAGATGAGACCCAACGAAACGCTGGGACACGTATGACCTTTTTTGACCGATATAACTTTCCCCGGTGGTTTCATCCCAAACCGATTGTGGCTGTCGCACAGTGTTATTTTTGGTTGATACATGCTAGTATATTAAGGCGGGTATAGAAAAACTGAAACTTAAATAAATTAAACATTTCATATTTAACTGTATTTTTGATCAAGTCGACACTAAAAAAATTTTACAAAAATAAAATTGGTATGAAATGATAATAATTTTGGTAAAATTTCCAAGTTTCAAATTGATCAATAGTACAAATCAAAATAGTCTTTAAATCAGATTATTCGCCTCTTGAATGCAGCCCGAGCTTTATTTTAGTCTGTTTTTTTCAATTAACTTAGGTCCAGCTTCATGTGCAATCGCTATTAGGTCATAACATCCGCGTACCTTGGTTATGTGTACGTATGTCAAAGTTTCCCAGGCGTTACCAAGGTAGCTTTGGTTGCTTATGTTCCGAGATTGCAGCAAGTCTTTGTTGATAAAAGTAAGGGTATATTTATTTTCATGTGCAAACTCCAGGTGCTGTAACTCGAAATATTGTTGAATTCTTCCAAATATTCTTTGGAATTCGATAAAGCAGTATTTCATCATTTTCAACACTTGGAGTTCTCATTATAATAATGGTGTAAGATAATCAGGGCGATTAACTTTGTATTTGAAATGTGTGGATATTTTTTCATTTGAATAATTTAATTTGTTCTTTGTCGTCGGTACATATCTATATCTGCATAATCAATAACTCAAGGGAACAAAATCGAACTTTTTGTATTTATTCTATGACTACCAATGTATATCAAAGGTGCAAAATTTGATGCAATTGTACTTTTCTGATACATTTTTGGCGTCGGAAGAACCGAAAGAAATTTATACATATCTGTATTTTTATATAGCGTCTAATTGTTGCCTGACGACATCAGACATTTCCATTGTAAAGTTCGACTTTTTTAGCATAAACGTACTCCGAACGTTTTGACGTACGACCATCATTTGTGTTGTTTACACTGACTTGAAAAAATCAATTTGGCAAACAATGGAATTAACTCGTAAACATTTTCGTGCGATCATTTTTCACAACTTTCGACGCGGATTATCACGACAAGAGTGCATCGATGAACATAAATCTCTGTATGGAGATGAAGCACCATCCTATCGTGGCTGACGCTCGCTCAAAGACGAAGGTCGTCTAAAAACGGCCGTTGTGCCAGAGAACATTGATGCCGTTAGTGAACTGATAATGCAAGATCGTCATGGGAGGTACCGTGAGATAGAGGCATCCATAGGCATTTCTAACATCAGCATACATTCGATATTGCATGAACATCTGGCCGTAAAAAACGTTTTTTCTTGTTGGATCCCGCACAGTTCGACAATCGCTCAAAAAAGGCTCGTGTCGATTGATGCAAAGAAATTTTGAAAAAATACGATCGCGGTGCTTCAAAAGACGTTTATAAAATTGTCAGAGTTGACGATTGTCATCCGCCGTACAGCCCTGACTTGGCACCCAATGTCTTCTTATTATTCCCGCGCATCAAGAAAAAAATGCGTGATCAACGATATTCTTCGCCGGAAGGTGCTGTTGAAGCGTTCAAAAACCGTGTTTTGAAGGTGTCCCAATCGGTGGAAAAGGTGATTCGACAATTGGTTTGAGCGCATGCAAAAGTGTAAAATTAATGCTGAAGAATACTTTGAAAAACAATAAAACCGTTTTGATGATAAATATTAGCATTTTCAATATTAGAGCAGAAATATATATAGCAGCCCTCTATAGCTTTGCCCGGCTTCAAAGTCTTTAAATTGTCTTACTTTTATGTTTCAATAAAGTTGATTTTGAAAAATAAATATGTTTTCTTGGTTTTGGTATTGCATTTTTAGAGCGCGAAAAAAATAGAAACATCCATTCTGCATCTCTAGTGTATGCCAGTCGCATATGTGATGGAACTGAAATTTTTAGCCAGATAAAACACCATAAAAAATATTTCAGAATAGTCCTGGTCCCTTCAAAGTTGATGCATGCATTTTTGAATTGAATGGTCAAATCTTGTATTTTTGTAAAAATTTGTTTTAATAAAAGCTGTTTTGGTTATACCTCGATAAATAAGATTGGATAGCAAAACCGTAATAGTTAAGTCATTTGTTAACAAAAAGGCAGAAAAATGACAGCGAGATAAATCACTTCCCCTTTTTCTAATTATTCTATCCTTTTTAGTTATTTGTAGAATTTCGTAAACCTTTTACTGCATTGAAATCCAATGAATTTAAAACCGCACCAAAAATTGATATAGACGAAGAAAATCAGATGCGATTAACTGAAGGTCAAATATATTAATATATATATATATATATATATATATATATATATATATATATGAAGCACCATCCTATCGTGGCTGACGCTCGCTCAAAGACGAAGGTCGTCTAAAAACGGCCGTTGTGCCAGAGAACATTGATGCCGTTAGTGAACTGATAATGCAAGATCGTCATGGGAGGTACCGTGAGATAGAGGCATCCATAGGCATTTCTAACATCAGCATACATTCGATATTGCATGAACATCTGGCCGTAAAAAACGTTTTTTCTTGTTGGATCCCGCACAGTTCGACAATCGCTCAAAAAAGGCTCGTGTCGATTGATGCAAAGAAATTTTGAAAAAATACGATCGCGGTGCTTCAAAAGACGTTTATAAAATTGTCAGAGTTGACGATTGTCATCCGCCGTACAGCCCTGACTTGGCACCCAATGTCTTCTTATTATTCCCGCGCATCAAGAAAAAAATGCGTGATCAACGATATTCTTCGCCGGAAGGTGCTGTTGAAGCGTTCAAAAACCGTGTTTTGAAGGTGTCCCAATCGGTGGAAAAGGTGATTCGACAATTGGTTTGAGCGCATGCAAAAGTGTAAAATTAATGCTGAAGAATACTTTGAAAAACAATAAAACCGTTTTGATGATAAATATTAGCATTTTCAATATTAGAGCAGAAATATATATAGCAGCCCTCTATAGCTTTGCCCGGCTTCAAAGTCTTTAAATTGTCTTACTTTTATGTTTCAATAAAGTTGATTTTGAAAAATAAATATGTTTTCTTGGTTTTGGTATTGCATTTTTAGAGCGCGAAAAAAATAGAAACATCCATTCTGCATCTCTAGTGTATGCCAGTCGCATATGTGATGGAACTGAAATTTTTAGCCAGATAAAACACCATAAAAAATATTTCAGAATAGTCCTGGTCCCTTCAAAGTTGATGCATGCATTTTTGAATTGAATGGTCAAATCTTGTATTTTTGTAAAAATTTGTTTTAATAAAAGCTGTTTTGGTTATACCTCGATAAATAAGATTGGATAGCAAAACCGTAATAGTTAAGTCATTTGTTAACAAAAAGGCAGAAAAATGACAGCGAGATAAATCACTTCCCCTTTTTCTAATTATTCTATCCTTTTTAGTTATTTGTAGAATTTCGTAAACCTTTTACTGCATTGAAATCCAATGAATTTAAAACCGCACCAAAAATTGATATAGACGAAGAAAATCAGATGCGATTAACTGAAGGTCAAATATATTAATATATATATATATATATATATATATATATATATATATATATATATATATATATATATATATATATATATATATATATATATATATATATATATATATATATATATATATATATATATATATATATATATATATATATATATATATATATATATATATATATATATATATATATATATATATATATATATATATATATATATATATATATATATATATATATATATATATATATTCTTGGTCTTAGCTTTATTTCATTATTATCTATGAACAACCTTTGAACGTGTATATATATATATTCTTGGTCTTAGCTTTATTTCATTATTATCTATGAACAACCTTTGATTTTGTCAACAATTTACTAAGAAAACTTAACTGACAAAAATCGCAATTTCCATATAGAAATAACATTTATGAATAAGTGTGTTAAAGTAATTGTTTTTATGTCATTGTTTTCAGATATTACATAAGTAAGATTTATTCTATCAGCTATAGTTTTAAATTTATTAATAACAGATGATTTTAAAGAAAAATAAGAATTTTTAACACAAAAATATTATAATTTAATTTCAATTTTCTTTAATAACATTTTCTTAAACTATCTAGTTAAGAGGGTTGATTTCCAGCAATAGTCCGCCATCATATGGGCATCCACGTGACCCTGGTACCGCTCCACTATAGTACGAATATCATGATGGAAACGTTTACCGTGTTCTTCACTGAAGTCTCCAAGATTTTCGGCGAACCAAGCAACCAAGCTTTTAAAAAATATTACAGTTCTCATCTTTTTTGTTTCCCAGGAAATTTGGTACTATCCAAACAAATTTATTCCACGCATTTCTTTCAATGTCTGTCATAGAACTACTAAAGTTGTCATCCTTGATTAACCTTTTGATTTGTGGGTCATCAAAAATGCCAGCTTTCAATTTTTCACAACTCACTTTTGGAACTTTCTTCTGATAAATCTTAAACAATCACCGTCCTTGTTAAGAGCTTGGACAAATTGTTTAATGAGCCCTAGCTTGATATGGAGAGGTGGCAGTATTATGCGATTCTTAGACACAACTGATTCATTAACTATATTTAGCTTTCGTGGAACCATAGCTTCCTTCGAAGGCCAGACTTTTTACTTCAGTGTTGAGATCTTGCTGTGCTTTTCCATAAACAAATAAAACACGGATGTTTTGTGTAGAATCCTTGCTGGCCTAGAATAAAATTGGCCATTTTCAGATCTACACAAATTAGGTACCTGTTCGTTGTACTTAATTTTATCTTTATCCGAGACATCTTTATCTTTATTTGAATGTGCAATCGGCAATGAACCCCAATTACACTGTGCGACAGCCACAATCGGTTTGGGATGAAACCACCGGGGAAAGTTATATCGGTCAAAAAAAGGTCATACGTGTCCCAGCGTTTCGTTGGGTCTCATCTAGGAATCGAGATATATCGATTTGAAGTTAGTAAGTATCGTATAGGGGAATTTGTCACGTTTTTGGCTCTTTTGTTTGACATAACTTGAGAACCACTCGTCCGATTTAGCTGAAATAAATTTATAGTAATAAAGTAATAGGACTTGACACTTTTTACCGTTTTGGATTTTTTATGAATTAAAAAAAAAAAAAATTTAATTTTTAGGCAAAAATAATTTTTTTTTTTCATACATTTATTTATAATTGCGAAACTGTTGCTTAAGTAGGAAAACGGTTTAAGAACAGATTAGAGGAATTGTAATTCTTAATTTTTCTAAATTTGTTTCAGCTAAATCGGACGAGTGGTTCTCGAGTTATGTCAAACAAAAGAGCCTAAAACGTGACAAATTCCCCTATACGATACTTACTAACTTCAAATCGATATATCTCGATTCCTAGATGAGACCCAGCGAAACGCTGGAACACGTATGACTTTTTTTTTACCAATATAACTTTCCCCGGTGGTTTCATTCCAAACCGATCACTGACCCTTACCATTTGTCGCAGAGTGTTATTATCACTATGCAGTAGTACACATTTTAGGCTGCGTTTAGACCAATCTTAAAATAGTCGCCATTCATTTGGATCATACAGCTCTTATTCCATCGCTGTTACTAAACCATGGACACCTGAACAGTAAACAAACTCATAGTCTATAAAGAATGGAAGTAAGCTTTTCTCCCTGTTACGGTAGTATGAAGTTCTTGTTTCTTGGGTTACCATAAATAGAAATAATAAGAAATATCTAAATATGTGTCACTGATCTACTTGCAGTATTTAGTGAAGGGAATTTAGTCGTAATTGGTCATAATTTTCTGTAGATGTTGATTGTTGTGCTTCTGAATTATTTATAAGGTACAGGACTGGTCGGGTAGAAGACAACAAGTTAATGCCCGTTATTAACGCAGAAATTAAAATCTTCGTGATGATTCGAAGGTTCCCACCAGATCATTGGTGTTTGGTATTTGAAATGGGTGCATTTATTTTTTGCCCACAACCTAAAATACTGTAAGCAGTTGTAACATACTGTATTATGAATCTAGTACTAGTCACGGGTTTCCATGGGAAATCCGATGTAGTAGTAGATTTATATTTCTGCGGATTTTATCGTTATTCACTTTTAAAAAACCGGAGAAATATTGCTTGTACTCTTCGCGTTTGTTGACCATTGTTGAGTGACAAAAACCGACCAATAAGCGCCTTCATATACTATATATTTTTCAATATTTTACTGGCAGGTACTTATGAATGGACGCATCTGTTAAGGGTGGCTATATACCTGATTCAGCCTCCTGATAGCAGGGTTCAGAAATTTTAATTTATGTGCGTTCGTTTGGCATCATTTATTTGTTTTTTACAATGCGTTTGTTCAAAAGAGAATAATAAAAATGTCATCAACTTTTTTCCAAAGAATTTGGTAGATATCTCGAGCAAATTTTTGAAATTCATACCATTACTGAATTTTGAATTAAATCGATATACTATCGATATAAGTTAACAAAGAAAGTACACGCGTTTTTGGCTCGCTCCGAAATTAAATTGATTGCAACGGACAGACGCCTGCTAGGTCTGCAAAGTGCGGTATGATCCGTACATCCAGTCAGGAGGAATAGTTGTCGTGGAGGGAGGAGTCGTTATATTAAAACTTATTCACCACTAAATTATTTAAATTATTATAAAGTAGTAATTATTTAACGCCTTAAAGTACTCTTTAGTTTTTGAATGGTTCTAAATTGAAATTAGTTATTATCAATAGTAAGTTTAAGTTAAGTTTAAGTTTAATTTATTGAGACTTCTTTTATATAACATTTACAGAGTGTCATGGGAAATTAACATAGCGAAACTTAAGACCATAAAGTATTATCTTAATTTCTTAAAAATTAGTAAAAAAAAACAGCATCATGCTTCGTCATAAGTGTAATAATAAAAATGAATGTTAACAACAGAGTACGCTCTTGCTCCCGGAGCTTACATGAATTTAGAGTGAAATCTTAAAACTAGGGCTATGGACTTAATGCTAAAATTATATACTAAGGAAATCAAAAAAAATATATACTAAGGAAATCAAAAAAGTCAGAAACATAAAAACTAAAAACAAATGATAATGGCAGTAAAAGCAGACAAAGTGCTAGCAATCATGATTACCCACGGTGGGCTCCGACACACGTATTTTCATAAAAATCAGGACGGAGAGAGACAGAGAAGTTTGGACGATATTCAGGCGAATAACCCAATGGTGAGAGGTATTCCGTGTTTGACCATTTGTAGTCCGCTTGTCCGTTCACAATAGCAATCATGTGCATATTCTAATGCAGTGACAATCTCGTAGCGAATTTTTCCAAAGTATGGCAAGCGTAGAGAGCAAGGGGGGTTACCTTAGCCTCAGCATAAATATATCTATTAGAATATCGTCTATTAGATGATCTAAAGCTTTGGGTCTTATACAGGTTTTATAAAGTAATAGCTTAGTATTAACTGGTAAACATTTATCGTTCATAATTCTAGAAAAGGATCCCATTATCCTATATGATCTCCGCAGAGCCGACCTAGCATGTTCATTGAATTTCAGTAATTTATTAAATCGTACTCCAAGATATCTGACATTTGCCTTAAATGGAATCTCTGTACCGTCTAGAAATAATCTTAGTGACTTACTCTCTAGTACTACAAAATGTTTGCACTTTCCAGAAGCGTTCCTAATGCAAATAGCCTCACACTTAGATGCATTTATCCGGATACCCCAACTATCGTAGAACCGCTTCACACTAGACAAATGTCGTGAAACCCTCCCCAAAGCAACCACAGGTGATTCATCATGACAGTATAACAAAGAGTCGTCAGCATACAGAATTCCCGTGGAATTATCGCCACTATGGGGGAAATCCAACATACAAATATTATAAAGGTGCAGTGCTAAAACTGACCCCTGCGGAACACCACAGTGTACACTTCCAAAGTCAGACAAACCTTCCTTGAACTGCACACCGAAACGTCTATTACTAAAAAAGCTTTTAAATAATTTCACAGTATGGGCACTGAAACCAATCAGTAACATCTTAAACAGAATCCCGTAATGATACGCATGGCCAGACGCCTACTCCACATCCAAAAACATGGCCACAGTACACTTTTTATCCCTTAAATTAGTAACGATATCATCCTGAAACTTAATCATCGCATCCGTCGTGGAATGTCCTTTCATAAATCCGAACTGCAGATCAGGGATATACGGCAGCCGTACGCCCGAATCCATTCTTACACGAAGTACGAGTTCAAAGAGTTTCCCAAGATTCGATAACATTGAAATTGGTCTCAAATTTCCTATATCGCTATCATTGTCCCTTTTTTTAATCGGAATAATTCTTGAAATCTTCCAAGCATAAGGAAAATATCCATTAGAAATACAATTATTAAAAATAATAGTCAAGTACTCATATGCCTTGGTTGGCAATTTTCTAATAATAAAGTTTGAGATGGTGTCCAGCCCGGAAGATTTCTTGTTCTTTATACCTCTGGACAGATCCAACAATTCATCTACTGTAACCAAATCGTTACACCCATGTCTATTGGAAGATGTCTGATTGGCATCGAAATTGTACAAAGTATTCGGAACATCCAAAATAAAATTATTTACTACCTCCTCAAGAATGACTGAACCTTCACGCAGGACAGGACCATTATAAATATTGAAGAAGTAAGACTCAAGTTGATCTAAACACTTGCTGTCGTCCTCTATTATCACACCATTTACTGACAAATTCTGAATAGATGAGTCTTTCTTGTAGCTCAAAATATTTTTAAACTGACGATGAGCCCTCGGACCCGGCCTTATATTAGTCAGTTTCTTCCTGAAGGCATAAGCCTGTTCAAGTTCGATCTGCTTCTTGATCATAATACCTAGTAATTGTATCTGCTTGGACAATAGCATGTACTCTGGACTTCTCCGATTAAGTGTCCTGCGATACATTCTCTTCAACTCACTCTGCCAATTGTATTTCACCTTGTACAGATTCTTTAAATTATCGGAGATAATAAATTTCCTATTTCCAACGTGAATTCTTTCCAAATGCATCCGAATGCACAACGTTGATGTTCCCTGTAATTTCCTCAACATGACGATCGATTTCTTCATTCGAAAGATTTCTATCCCTTACTGGAAAATGATTCAAGAGCTCACGAGTTAAATCTATCCCGAATTCGGTCCAATCAGTGTTAGCAAAACTTGAATATCTTAATGGAGGTCTCAAAATAATCTCGAAATTCGGAAGAGTTACATGCATCCTAAGAGGAAAGTGGTCAAAAAACGTTGGAAGGTCGGAAACTGTATAATTCGTAGAAGCTTGATCAATGAGAAAAGGGCTGACCAGGAAATGATCCAGAAAAGATGATTCATTGGGGTATGTAGGACAAGTAGCGCAGAGTCGAACTAAATACAAGGAGTGCTGTTGAATGAAATCAAAGAAAGTATTTCCATTACTGTTATTTAAGGGATCCCCCCATGAAATATGTTTTGCATTAAAATCCCCACCCACAAATATCCCATCGAAACTCTGCGCATACTGACATACACGTAAGAGAGACTGAAAAATGTGAGCCCGATTAGAGTTACAAGGAATGTAGAGGGAGCCAAATAAAATCCTCTTCAATACTCCGATAATGGATATATCCATAGAAATAAAAACGGTAGGGAAATGCAAACCATGAATTTCCACCTTAAAAATTTATAAGATTTCCTTATTGCAATGGCCACGCCCACCGAACTGCTATCTCTAATAAAAGTGTACTCATCTAAGTCTACTCTTACTCCTGACCTTAAATGCGTCTCTTGAATGCATGTAATATCTATACCATTCCTTCTCAAAGTATTGGCCAATTCTAATCTACGACCACGCTCTACTAGTGACCTAACATTAAAAGTCAACAATTTTATGTTATTACGGACCATAAACTTGGGTTACTTCACGTAAAAGACCTATGCATTGCTGTTTGGCCTCTTCCTTTGAGAAAGTGTTATAATTCCGAATAAAATCTGAAATTTTGTCTTCGAGCGAAACAACCTCAGGCTGACAGATGGCCTTTGCTTTTTTCAAAAATTCGTCTATCAGTTTTGACCTTGGAGGACGAGACTGGTTCTGAACAGGAGAAGTCTCCCGAAAGAGCTCAGAAAAAGATCAATTTGGTTGAACAAAGCTGGACATATTAACTGCCCTAAGCACATTACTCGTAGCAAGTTCCTTCCTCTCCGTTGTGACATTTCTAGCCTTCTCCTTAAGCTCAACATACTTCTTATATACAGCGCAACCCCAAAAACTAGACATATGACCTTCCTCACAGCAGTTGACACAATATGGCTTAGCACCCTCAAGCTGTACTAATTTGCACTCTCCTTTGGCATGATCCTTACCACACTTTACGCAGACAAAATCCCTGTTGCAATTATGAGACATATGACCCCATTGCTGACATCTCCAACATTGAACGTCTTTCAAATTCCTCTTCGGCGGCTCCCAGCTGACCCTTTGATCCAGTATATAACGCTGTCCCTTAAGCTCAACCAGCGATTTCCCAGCTAGAAAAGTTACAAAAAATAGTCCCGTGTCAAAGTTATTCTTTCTGGAAAATACGGTTGAAAACTTTGAGACACCTTGTATCGTATTAGGCACGAGCTTATCAATGGCAATTTTTATCTCTTCTACGTCCATTTTGTGATGCAAACCACGTAAAACTATTGTTTGACGCCTCAAATCCTTGGGGGTAAATGAATATGAATCAAACTTCTTGTCCCTTAATACTTGCATCATCTCCGTATGTACCGCTGAGTCTTTCAAATAAAGCTTGCTCTTTTGTCTGCTTTTATTCACAATTTTAAAAACAATGTTCTTTGAATTTAATTGTTCAATCAAACTTTTTACATCTACCCCAAATAAAAAAATAGGAGGACAGAACGAGCTTTTCCCAGTCTTCTCCATATTTAATGTCTCCTTATCTAAAGATTTTGTAACATTTGCTCTGTCTGCCTCTATGTTAATATCACCCACTATTGTATATCAATTACTTCTACATTCTTCAATGCCGGATGTAGTTCCCGGCTTATTATAATTTACATTTAAATTAGAAAGATCTACCTTAGCCTTTTTGCTTCCTTTCGGCTGCTTGCGTCTGCGCTGAACAAGTTGAAAGTCTTCATCATCCGTGGAACTTGTTGGTGTTTGAGCTTCATAGTCCATTTGACCTTCAGAGTGTATTGATTGCACAATCTTTTCTTGATTATTTAACTGTGTTGAGCAGTCCTGCTTGTATAGATCTTGCTGAGGAATTTTCATGTCGCTAATAATATGAACTTTAGGCTTAGTTCCAGTAGCCTTAACTTGCCCGTTACCGCCAGCCTGTAAATATTTTCCGTTTTGCACCATTTCGTAATTGTTTTGCCTTCCAACTTCTGTAAATTGGTCCGTTCCAGATGCAGAATTTGACGCTCTCAGTTGATTCATCTCAGAACTCACCAAAGAATCTTCACCAAAACAAGCTTCGCGTAACAGCTTTCCAATAGACGATTTTAATTTCTGCTTACAATCACCTTTATCCGGAGGTAATTTCTCGGAAGGATCGATACCCTCCGCCAACAAAGAAGGCTCACCCATTATGCAATGTCAAATATGTATTCAATCCAATGGAAATGTCCAACAATTATTTACAGATTAATGTTCCAGAAATAGAAAATTTTCAAATAATTTTTTATTTTTTTTGACAGGAAAAAACACGTCTGCTTCGTTTAAAAGTTTTAAACGAACTCCTATCAATAGTAAAATTTTATGGTTTCTTATCTCTGCTAATCACAAATTCACCTCAACTGTGTATGCCTAAAAGTATGCCCAATATATCGCAAATCTCAAGTACACCAGAGACAACTCAACAATCTAAACATAAACCAATGGAATTGTCACCTGAAGAAATGCAACTGGCGAAGAAGCCAGTAGGAAATATGAAGGTCGGCGACTTATTGAAGCTGATGAAAAGCACAATGAATGGGTTATTAGAGGAAAAATTAGTTAATATGCCCACAAAACAGGATTTGGATGAAGTCAAGGAGGGAATAACCCAGCCAAGATCGGAAATATCGGAACTGAAAGAAGAAAACAAAAATCTTAAGGAAGAAGTAAAACTTTTAAAAACAAAGCTAAAAGAAGACGATAACAATATACGATACCTAGAGCATCAAATAAGCAACAAGAAACTTGTATTCAAAGGAATAACAAAGAAAGCATCTGCATTGCAATCAGTTTTGAAGGTCTGCGAGGAAAAATTGTCAATTAAGCCAAAAATATCTTCAGCCCGAACAATATTGGAACGAAATGGAAAGCTGATGGTAATAGCTGAATTTGAGTCACAACAATCTATAACTGAGATCTTCGTTGCACAAAAAGTTTGGCTTTAACCCAAATATCTACAGAGATCTAAATCCCCGGCGGCAGAAAAACAAAGTGGCACTGCTGATAGTCAGAAAGGACATTTTACAAGTAAATAGAAAGCACAAAATTATAACAAGAGACGACAAAATGAAAATAAAAGATTAATGGTTCAGCTGGAACGCCAGAAATGAGCTGTCTTGTGGAGGTCAAGATGCAAACCCAGTGCTGAAAAATCTATATGGAAATGAATTCACTGCAACAGATTTTAACCAAGTTTTTGAAAGAATAAACTCAAAAAACTTTTAAACATTCAGTCCGCCAGGCTACATAGTAATAATAATGAAATCAAATTAAATTTGTCAATACTATCATATAATATAAACGGTTTTGAGAACAAGTACTTATACCCGTCTTTTTTAATTTTATTTGTAATTATAAGTGTTTCATACTAATGGAAACCCATTTAATAGAAAGCAAATTTAAGCAGGCCAAACAATATTTTACAGAATACGATATATATTTTGAGACAGCAAAGCGTAATAGCAGATTTGGAAGAACAAGTGGTGGCTTTATCTTTGGTGTAAGCAAAAAACTCAAGAACAGTAAAGTAACACACGAATATACAAAAATAAATGATTTAAATATAATAAAATTCAAAACGGAAAAAGAAATAATCAATGTTATACCAATATATCTGAAACCATCGAATTGGAACGAAGAATGCAATAAATTTTGGCAAACAACACAATTGTTATTGGCGACTTTAATGCAAGAATTGGTGAGATAGAACAGGAACTAGATCCAATTTTACATATGGCGAAATGCAATCGATAGACAAGATATCGAATAAAAGAGGCTTGGATATATTGGAACAATGTACTGAACAATAATCCAAATGAATGGCGACTATTTTAAGATTCGTCTAAAAGCAGCCTAAAATGTGTACTTCTGCATAATAGTAATAATTTGGGTTCATTGCCGATTGCACATTAAACTAAAGCTAAAGAAGAATATTCTACTATTGCCTCGGAAGATAATATTAAGTACAATGAACAGGTACCTTATTTGTGTGGATCAGAAAATGGTCAATTGTTTTCTAGGCCAACAAGGATTCTACACAAAACATCCGTGTTTTATTTGTTTATGGAATAGCAGAGCAAGATCTGAATACTGAAGTTAAAAAGTCTGGCCTTCGAGGGATGCTATGGTTCCACGAAAGCTGAATATAGTTAATGAATCAGCTAGGGCTCATAAAACAATTTGTCCAAACTCTCAACAGGGACGGTGATTGTTTAATATTTATCAGAAGAAAGTTCCAAAATTTGAGTTGTGGGAAACTGAAAGCTGGCATTTTTGATGGCCCTCAAATCAAAAGGTTAATCAACGATGACTAATTTAGTAGTTCTATGACAGACATTGAAAGAAATGCGTGGAATAAATTTGTTTGGATACTACAAAATTTCCTGGGAAACAAAAAGGATGAGAACTGTAACATTTCGAAAAGCATGACTGCAATATGAGCATTAATGTGCAATATCTACATAGTCATTTAGAAACAATTTTGTTATAACAACAACGGGTAAGAAAATAGAAATAAAATTTATAAAAAAAAATAAAATTGTATATCTTTGCTGATTTTTGTCATAGAGGAGCATGGCCAGGGCTCAATAAGTGTTTCGGAAACATACAAGAAGAAATATCTTGCTTGCATTTGATGTTTCGAATCCTTGTCTAATTTGAATATTAGCATTTTCAGTACAGTCTAACACATGTATGTGGATTTTAAGAATTATTTACAAGTAATTTCTGTTGTTGATATCAAAAATAATTAAACAACAAGATATATTGTAGGCGAATTCGAGCCTTGTGACGAATTCAAGCTCATGTACTTAAGACGGTGTTTTCGTTTATATAATCAATCAATACATTGTTGTAATATCTCTTCTGGAATTATTATTTTTGGTTGATACATGCTAGTATATTAAGGCGAGTATAAAAAAAAACTGAAACTTAAATAAATTAGTCATTTCATATTTAGCTGTATTTTTGATGAAGTCGACACTAAGAAAATTTTACAAAAATAAAATTGGTATGAAATGCTAAATAGTTTTGTAAAATTTCAAAGCTTCAAATTGATCAAGAGTACAAATCAAAATACACTTAAAATCAGATTATTCACCTCGTTAATGCAGCCCGAGCTTTATTTTAGTCTGTTTTTTTTTCAATTAACTTAGGTCCAGCTTTCTGTGCAATCGCTATTAGGTCATCACATCCGCGTACCTTGGTAATGTGTACGTATGTCAAATTTTCCCAGGCTTTACCAAGGTAGCTTTGGTTGCTTATGTTCCGAGATTGCAGCAAGTCTTTGTTGACTAAAGTAAGGGTATATTTATTTTCATGTGCAAACTCCAAGTGCTATAACTCGAAATATTGTTGAATTCTACCAAATATTCATTGGAAATCGATAAAGCAGTATTTAATCATTTTCAACACTTAGAGTTCTCATTATAATAATGGTGTAAGATAATCAGGGCGATTAGAAAATGCGGTTTAAAACAAGGATATTATTTAACTTTGTATTTGAAATGTGTGGACAATTTTTCATTAGAGTTATTTAATTTGTTCTTTGTCGTCGGTACATATCTATATCTGAACGCAAGGGAGCAAAATGGAACCTTTTGTCTGTTGTTTGTAATTCTATAGCAATTTGTTGTTAATTTGAGGTCGCTGATTTTAAATCTAATCTCCATGTTTCTTCATCAGCTCGAATTTTGAAGTCACAGGTACTAATCATATTTTTGACTTTATTCCAAAATTTAAATTCAAAAAATCATAAATTTTCTTTTTCTTAAAGGGAGGTTTGAACATAGGAAACCTAAACATCAGGTTACTACTTTACGCTGACGATATGGTAGTACTTTCAGATGATGTAGACACTATGCATATGATGATAGCAAATCTGGAGGCGTACTGCGATTTGTGGGGACTTGAAGTGAACATGAGTAAATCGGAAATGGTTGTATTCAGAAATGGCGGGAGACTAAGCGCAAAGGAAACGTTCAAAGGCAGGGTGTGGTTTTTACCCCAAAACTTTCATTCAAAAAGCATGTCGAAAGAAGAAATACACAAGCCAAGAATGCGATAAATACGACATGGAGAAATCAGGAGGAAATGAGAAATCAGTCTATCCATGAAGTGGGAAGTGTTCCTCGCTGTATGCAGAGCCATTCAATCATATTCGGCTCAAGTATGGGGTGCGAGCCATTTCCAAGAAGTCGACAACCTGCAATATTATTTCATGAAAAAATCCTAAAACAGCCAAATCAACAGTCGTTATAAACACCTAGACCATACCAAGGGCATATCATATTGCACTGACAACATAAGCCAAGATACAATTTCGTGGATTTTTAAGGCAATAGTAGATCTATTAAATCTAAACGGCAACAGGTTTGGTTATGCCAACGAACAAAATAACTGCACACTATGTAACATGAATGCGAAAGAATCTATAGAACACTTTCTTGGTTTATGTCCTGTTCTCAATGAATGTAGAGTCGCGTGTTTTTGAAAACCCGCATTAACACCGGCAGAGATAATTGAGATTCTAAATGGTGGTGATGAAAGAGATTGGAGCCAGTTAGTTAGATATTTTAATAACGCTTTAAGTTATAGAGCCTTTTTAATCAATGAGTTCTGAAAAATTATGCAATTTTCTTTCTTTTATTGTAAAGTTATAAGTTTGACAGACGTTTCGCTATGAAACATGGTCATAATTACCTTTTCTTTATACTTAAATTTAAGAGATCGAATGTTAAAATTAAATTTGAATAAATAAAGGAAAGCATTCAATACAGAAGCATAATAATCAACATCTACAGAAAATTATAACGAACTACGACAAAACTCTTCTACACTAAGTACTGCAAGTTGATCAGATGACTCACATTTAGATATTTCTTATTATTTCTATTTATGGTAACCCAAGAAACAATCCATTCCTTTCAGAAGACGATGAGTTTGTTTACTGTTGAGGTGTCCCTGGTTTAGTATTAGCGATGGAATAAGAGCAGTATGATCCAAATGAATGGCGACTATTTTAAGATTCGTCTAAAAGCAGCCTAAAATGTGTACTTCTGCATAATAGTAATAATTTGGGTTCATTGCCGATTGCACATTAAACTAAAGCTAAAGAAGAATATTCTACTATTGCCTCGGAAGATAATATTAAGTACAATGAACAGGTACCTTATTTGTGTGGATCAGAAACTGGTCAATTTTTTTCTAGGCCAACAATGATTCTACACAAAACATCCGTGTTTTATTTGTTTATGGAATAGCAGAGCAAGATCTGAATACTGAAGTTTAAAAGTCTGGCCTTCGAGGGATGCTATGGTTCAACGAAAGCTGAATATAGTTAATGAATCAGCTAGGGCTCATAAAACAATTGTCCAAACTCTCAACAGGGACGGTGATTGTTTAATATTTATCAGAAGAAAGTTCCAAAATTTGAGTTGTGGGAAACTGAAAGCTGGCATTTTTGATTGCCCTCAAATCAAAAGGTTAATCAACGATGACTAATTTAGTAGTTCTATGACAGACATTGAAAGAAATGCGTTGAATAAATTTGTTTGGATACTACAAAATTTCCTGGGAAACAAAAAGGATGAGAACTGTAACATTTCGAAAAGCATGACTGTAATATGAGCATTAATGTGCACTATCTACATAGTCATTTAGATTATTTCGTCGAAAATCTAGGAGACTTCAGTGAAGAACTAGGTGAACATTTCCAACATGATATTCGTACTATAGAGGAGCGGTACCAGGGTCACGTGGATGCCCATATGATGGCGACCTATTGCTGGAAATCAACCCTCTTAACTAGATAATTTAAGAAAATGTTTTTAAAGAACATTTTTCGATGAGTTGTAGTTAAATTATAATATTTTTGTGTTAAAAATTCCTATTTTTCTTTAAAATCGTCTGTTGTTAATAAATTGAAAACTATAGCTAATAGAATAAATCTAAATTATGTAATATTGTGACCTAAAAACAATTACTTTAACACACTTATTCATACATGTTATACATGTTATCGCGATTTTTGAAACTTCAGTTTTCTCAGTAAATTGTTGACAAAATCAAACGTTGTTTACCGATATTAATGAAATAAAGCTCATTTGATTCAAAATATATAAAAATAAATGTTTTTGGACCAACGCTGTCACTTTTGTCGCATTATTTTTTTTTGCATTTTTAACGAACAATTTTTTTTTTATAATATTGTTGTTTTTTCAATACTGCAATGATTTATTTGAAACTACGAGGCTACATTAAAAACACGGATTAAAGATAAGTGGTATATAGCGAAAAGTCGAGCTGATAGAAAAAACCAAGTACAGATTTGGATTCAGCGTTCCACATTACTTTAAAAACAACATTCCGTTCTTATACAACAAATTCCTTGATCCCTTGTGTAATACATCTGTAGGATTTAAAGAAATGTTTCGTTTCCTTGATTATTTAACGCATTTTCATATGCAAACTCCACGTGCTATAATTGAAAATATTCTTGCTTTAAATTATTCCAAAAATTAATAGAATTTCGATGCAGTAGTATTTCATCTCTTTTCAACCCTTCGCGTGCTCATTTTAACATCGTTATTAGATATTCAGGCGATTCGAAGGTGCTTTTTTTAAAAAACCTTATAATAATATATTTGACTTTAGAGTTAATACATTTGATATTCTTCGTCTATATCAATTTTTGTTACGGTTTTAAATTCATGGGATTTCAATGCAGTAGTAGGTTTAAGAAATTCTACAACAAATAACTAAAAAGGATAGAAGAATTAGAAAAAATGGGAAGTGATTTAAGTTCGCTGTCATTTTTCTGGCTTTTATTAACAAATGACTTAACTATTACGGTTTTGCTATCCAGTCTTATTTATCGAGGTATAACCAAAACAGCAGAAAATTGTACTAGATCTGAGGAGAGAAATATTGGAAGGGTGTTTCAAATGAACTCAATATGTTTCCATAGATATATTCAGAGCAAAAAAAAACAAACTGCAGTTAGATTCAAGTATATAAGAATGAAAGAAATTTTCTTTCAATTTTGAGAAAAATCCATAGTAGAGTTTAGTTTCATATATTTTTTCAAACATTACACAAATTTCCTAAAACGAAAGGAAATGAACCATCAAAATCCGATTGAAAACCAATACTTCGTATATACAAACATACTTTTCTTTGAATCTAGGAAAACATATAATAAAATATTCTCAACGAGGATCAATATTCTAAGATTCTCACAAAAACAAACGAAATATTATTTGTGAAACAATTTTGTTATAACAACAACTGGCAAGAAAATAGAAATAAAATTTATAAAAAAAAAAATTGTATATCTTTGCTGATTTTTGTCATAGAGGAGCATGGCCAGGGCTCAATAAGTGTTTCGGAAACATACAAGAAGAAATATCTTGCTTGCATTTGATGTTTCGAATCCTTGTCTAATTTGAATCTTAGCATTTTCAGTACAGTCTAACACACATGTATGTGGATTTTAAGAATTATTTACAAGTAATTTCTGTTATTGATATCAAAAATAATTAAACAACAAGATATAATATAGGCGAATTCGAGCCTTGTGACGAATTCAAGATCATGTACTTAAGACGGGGTTTTCGTTTATATAATCAATCAATACATTGTTGTAATATCTCTTCTGGATTAATTATTTTTGGTTGATACATGCTAGTATATTAAGGCGGGTATAAAAAAACTGAAACTTAAATAAATTAATCATTTCATATTTAGCTGTATTTTTGAACAAGTGGACACTAAGAAAATTTTACAAAAATAAAATTGGTATGAAATGCTTCAAAGCTTCAAATTGATCAAGAGTGCAAATCAAAATAAACGTAAAATCAGATTATTCACCTCGTTAATGCAGCCCGAGCTTTATTTTAGTCTTTTTTTCAATTAACTTAGGTCCAGCTTTCTGTGCAATCGCTATTAGGTCATCACATCCGCGTACCTTGGTAATGTGTACGTATGTCAAATTTTCCCAGGCTTTACCAAGGTAGCTTTGGTTGCTTATGTTCCGAGATTGCAGCAAGTCTTTGTTGACTAAAGTAAGGGTATATTTATTATATATATATTTAAATATTGTTGAATTCTACCAAATATTCATTGGAAATCGATAAAGCAGTATTTCATCATTTTCAACACTTAGATTTCTCATTATAATAATGGTGTAAGATAATCAGGGCGATTAGATAATGCGGTATAAAACAAGGATATTATTTAACTTTGTATTTAAAATGTGTGTAAAATTTTTCATTAGAATAATTTCATTTGTTCTTTGTCGTCGGTACATATCTATATCTGAACGCAAGGGAACAATATGGAACCTTTTGTCTGTTGTTTGTAATTCTATAGCAATTTGTTGTTAGCTTGAGGTCGCTGATTTTAAATCTAATTTCCATGTTTCTTCATCAGCTCGAATTTTGAAGTTACAGGTACTAATCATATTTTTGACTTTATTCCAAAATTTAAATTCCAAAAATCATAAATTTTCTTTCCAAAAGCCGGTTTTGTAAATTGTGCCTTTTTTAAGATATAGTTGTAACCTTTGAAAAAATCTAATTATTTAATATCACAAAAAATGACTGAGTAATGGCTGTTTTATTGAAAAAAACAAACAAAATTAAACTTTTTAATTTTCTTCACGCTCCAAGTTTATCGGTTGGGAGTAATTGCGCTTTTTATTAGTTTATTGAATATCATAATACTAAATTAGCTTTCTAAAACATGTATGTACATAAAAATCGATTGAAAATTAACTGAGTTATGCTAACTTCGGTAATAAAAGTTTCCAAACAGCATACAAAAAGTTCCATTTTGTTTCCTTGTGTTATTGATTATGCAGAAATAGATATGTACCGACGACAAAGTACAACTATACGAAATAACAAAACTCGTTTCCCACAATTTGCTTTGCTTTTTTTTGTTTGTAAACAAACTTTTGTTGAGCTTTTGCTGCAATCTGATTCAAAATGTAGTTGAATGTTTCCAGAATACCATATTGGTAACTAAATAGGTAACTAAGCTAGTAACAATTAAAAAATAACAGTTAGTTAGTTACAAATAAAAATAAGTTAAAATAACCCGTCTATTATTTAAGAAAGTTGGAGAATTAATATTTTTAACGAATTCAAATATAGAGCAATTTGTATGGGTTATCACATCAGTTGCGGACGGCTGCACCGATTCGGCTACATTTATTTCATTTTGTCAGTTATGGCACTGAAGAAGTTTCAAAATGTTTTTGCCCAGAGTTATTATTTCATCGACGGATTAACAATGAAAAGACTAAAACCTTTCGAACAACATAAATATATTATTTAAGAAAGTTTGAGAATTAAATACTTTGCTACGAATTCATATATAGAGCAATTTGCATGGGTTATCGCATCAGTTCAGGACGGCTGCACCGATTCGGCTTCATTTTGTTAGTTATGGCACTGAAGTAGTTTCCAAATTAAGCGAGGAAACTAACATTGTGTCTCCAACAAGGTATTATCTGACTTAGGCATGACAACTCCCAATCGTCCGATGAACGATGCATTTAATCTCAAGCATTGCAACACGAAAAAAACATGCGTGGTTGGAAACTGTTCTAAAAAACGTTCCACTGTTGGATCGAATTGTAGGTAAGGCCCTGGGAGGATTTTTTGACGGATGCTCCCGGTGAAATTGGAATAACTATTTTGATTGCGTTGTTTTTGTTGAAAATGCAACGTGCAACATTTCCCTGAACATTGGTATGGCCAAAGTTTTGCTGCAAATCAAAAACAATTAATCATTTGAGATAAATGTGCTTTGGCGCAGTTATGCGAGTTTTACGAAATAATCAAATGCGGCTTAGTGGAGCGATGATTCTGATGGCGGGTGATTTTCATCAAACACTGCCATGATTCCACAGTCGACGCCAGACGACGGAATTAATGCATATTTAAAGTTGTCCGTTTTGTGGAAACACGCCAAGAATGTCAAACTAACAATTAACATGGATGTCATGTTGCAAAATGACCAATCTGAAGATGTATTTTCAATTGCTGGACATAGACAACGGCAAAATCTCTGTATTAATTTTGACCTGCCAACAAAATTTGTGTTTCGTTGAGCGAACATTTTATATTAGCTGCGAAAAACATTGAAATCGCCGAATTTATTGTAAAATTCAAAGTAAAACTACTCGTGAATTGGTAACGTACAAATCGGTGAATTCCATTACTTTCTAAAATGTTGTAGCCAAATATCGATTCAAGTCGTTAAAATCTCTGAAATGACCCGGCTTTACCAAGGTAGCTTTGGTTGCTTATGTTCCGAGATTGCAGCAAGTCTTTGTTGACTAAAGTAAGGGTATATTTATTATATATATATTTAAATATTGTTGAATTCTACCAAATATTCATTGGAAATCGATAAAGCAGTATTTCATCAATTTCAACACTTAGAGTTCTCATTATAATAATTGTGTAAGATAATCAGGGCGATTAGATAATGCGGTTTAAAACAAGGATATTATTTAACTTTGTATTTAAAATGTGTGTAAAATTTTTCATTGGAATAATTTCATTTGTTCTTTGTCGTCGGTACATATCTATATCTGAGCGCAAGGGAACAAAATGGAACCTTTTGTCTGTTGTTTGTAATTCTATAGCAATTTGTTGTTAGCTTGAGGTCGCTGATTTTAAATCTAATTTCCATGTTTCTTCATCAGCTCGAATTTTGAAGTTACAGGTACTAATCATATTTTTGACTTTATTCCAAAATTTAAATTCCAAAAATCATAAATTTTCTTTCCATAAGCCGGTTTTGTAAATTGTGCCTTTTTTAAGATATAGTTGTAACCTTTGAAAAAATCAAATTATTTAATATCACAAAAAATGACTGAGTAATGGCTGTTTTATTGAAAAAAACAAACAAAATTAAACTTTTTAATTTTCTTCACGCTCCAAGTTTATCGGTTGGGAGTAATTGCGCTTTTTATTAGTTTATTGAATATCATAATACTAAATTAGCTTTCTAAAACATGTATGTACATAAAAATCGATTGAAAATTAACTGAGTTATGCTAACTTCGGTAATAAAAGTTTCCAAACAGCATACAAAAAGTTCCATTTTGTTTCCTTGTGTTATTGATTATGCAGAAATAGATATGTACCGACGACAAAGTACAACTATACGAAATAACAAAACTCGTTTCCCACAATTTGCTTTGCTTTTTTTTGTTTGTAAACAAACTTTTGTTGAGCTTTTGCTGCAATCTGATTCAAAATGTAGTTGAATGTTTCCAGAATACCATATTGGTAACTAAATAGGTAACTAAGCTAGTTACAATTAAAAAATAACAGTTAGTTAGTTACAAATAAAAATAAGTTAAAATAACCCGTCTATTATTTAAGAAAGTTGGAGAATTAATATTTTTAACGAATTCAAATATAGAGCAATTTGTATGGGTTATCACATCAGTTGCGGACGGCTGCACCGATTCGGCTACATTTATTTCATTTTGTCAGTTATGGCACTGAAGAAGTTTCAAAATGTTGTTGCCCAGAGTTATTATTTCATCGACGGATTAACAATGAAAAGACTAAAACCTTTCGAACAACATAAATATATTATTTAAGAAAGTTTGAGAATTAAATACTTTGCTACGAATTCATATATAGAGCAATTTGCATGGGTTATCGCATCAGTTCAGGACGGCTGCACCGATTCGGCTTCATTTTGTTAGTTATGGCACTGAAGTAGTTTCCAAATTAAGCGAGGAAACTAACATTGTGTCTCCAACAAGGTATTATCTGACTTAGGCATGACAACTCCCAATCGTCCGATGAACGATGCATTTAATCTCAAGCATTGCAACACGAAAAAAACATGCGTGGTTGGAAACTGTTCTAAAAAACGTTCCACTGTTGGATCGAATTGTAGGTAAGGCCCTGGGAGGATTTTTTGACGGATGCTCCCGGTGAAATTGGAATAACTATTTTGATTGCGTTGTTTTTGTTGAAAATGCAACGTGCAACATTTCCCTGAACATTGGTATGGCCAAAGTTTTGCTGCAAATCAAAAACAATTAATCATTTGAGATAAATGTGCTTTGGCGCAGTTATGCGAGTTTTACGAAATAATCAAATGCGGCTTAGTGGAGCGATGATTCTGATGGCGGGTGATTTTCATCAAACACTGCCATGATTCCACAGTCGACGCCAGACGACGGAATTAATGCATATTTAAAGTTGTCCGTTTTGTGGAAACACGCCAAGAATGTCAAACTAACAATTAACATGGATGTCATGTTGCAAAATGACCAATCTGAAGATGTATTTTCAATTGCTGGACATAGACAACGGCAAAATCTCTGTATTAATTTTGACCTGCCAACAAAATTTGTGTTTCGTTGAGCGAACATTTTATATTAGCTGCGAAAAACATTAAAATCGCCGAATTTATTGTAAAATTCAAAGTAAAACTACTCGTGAATTGGTAACGTACAAATCGGTGAATTCCATTACTTTCTAAAATGTTGTAGCCAAATATCGATTCAAGTCATTAAAATCTCTGAAATGACCCGGATTACCACTTTCAATCTCCTACTAATAGTCAGTAGGTAATCATTATGTTTGGAAATAAAAATTAAACACGTCGTTGTAACGCACTGGCACGCGTCTTAAAGTGAAAAACGTGACGAACGAACGAAGTAACAATACCAATATTTTAAATGGGACTTTATTTTTTTTACACATTTTTATAACTAAACTAATTAAAATGTGAAAAAAACAACGTCTGCCGGGTCTGCTAGTGCTTAACAAAATAGTCAAAATTTTCAAAGCTTTCGTTTATTTATTCTATGACTACCAATGTATATCAGAGGTGCAAAATTTGATACAATTGTACTTTTCTGATACATTTTTGGCATCGGAAGAACCAAAAGAAGTTGTTGCCTGGCGACATCAGACATTTCCATTGGAAAGTTCGACGTTTTTAGCATAAACGTGCTCAGAACGTTTTGACGTACGACCATCATTTGTGTTGTTTACACTGACTTGAAAACTCAATTTGGCAAAAAATGGAATTAACTCGTTAACATTTTCGTGTGATAATGTTTCTCAACTTTCGACGTGGATTATCACGACAAGAGTGCATCGATGAACATAAATCTTTGTACGGCGATGAAGCACTATCCTATCGTGGCAGACGCTCGCACAAAGACGAAGGTTGTCTAAAAACGGCCGTTGTGCCAGAGAACATTGATGCCGTTAGTGAACTGATAATGCAATCATGTTAGATAGAGACATCCTTGGGCATTTCTTACACCAGCATACATTCGATATTGCATGTATATATGGCAGTAAAAAAGGTTTTTTCCCGCACAGTGTGACAATCGCTCAAAAAAAGCTCGTGTTGATTGATGCAAAGAAATTTTGAAAAAATACGATCGCGGTGCTTCAAAAGATATTTAAAAAATTGTCATACTATGCGTATGAGCCCGAAACAAAACAGCAATTATGGTTTTTTGAAAAATGCACCTTCTAATCACCCTAAATATCTAATAACCTTGTTAATATGAGAACGCGAAGGGTTGAAAAGAAATGAAATACTACTATATTTTTTGGAATAATTTAAAGCAAGAATATTTTCAATTATAGCAAGTGAAGTTAGCATAAAGAAATCGGTTAAATAATCTAGGAAACAAAACATTTCTTAAAATCCTACAGATATATTACACAAGGGAACAAGAAAACTTAATTGACAAAAATCACAATTTCCATTTAGAAAAACCTTTATGAATAAGTGAGTTAAAGTTATTGTTTTTATGTCACTGTTTCCAGATATTACATAAGTCAGATTTCAGAAATTTATTAATAACATATGATTTTAAGGAAAAATAAGAATTTTTAACACAAAAATATTATAATTTAATTTTAACTCATCGAAAAATTACAACCAAGCTTTTTAAAATGTTACAGTTCTCATCTTTTTTGTTTTCCAGAAAATTTTGTACTATCCAAACAAATTTATTAAACGCATTTCTTTCAATGTCTGTCATAGAACTACTAAAGTTGTCATCCTTGATTAAGTCAGATTTCAGTTTTAAATTTATTAATAACAGATGATTTTAAGGAAAAATAAGAATTTTTAACACAAAAATATTATAATTTAATTTCAACTCATCAAAAAATTTTCTTTAATTTCAACATTTTCTTAAATTATCTAGTTAAGAGGGTTGATTTCCTGCAATTGTCCGCCATCATATGGTCATCCACGTGACTCTGGTACCGGTCCACTATAGTACGAATATCATGATGGAAACGTTTACCGAGTTCTTCACTGAAGTCTCCCAGATTTTCGGCGAAACAATCTAAATGACTATTTAGTTAGTGCCCCTTAATGCTCATATTACAACCAAGCTTTCTGAAATGTTACAGTTCTCATCTTTTTTGTTTCCCAGAAAATGTTGTACTATCCCAACAAATTTATTCCACGCATTTCTTTTAATGTCTGTCATAGAACTACTAAAGTTGTCATCCTTGATTAACCTTTTGATTTGAGGGCCATCAAAAATGCCAGCTTTTAGTTTCTCACAACTCAAATTTTGGAAATTTCTTCTGATAAGTCTTAAACAACCACCGTCGTTGTTGAGAGCTTGGACAAATTGTTTTATGAGAATAAGCTTGATATGGAGAGGTGGCAGTATTATGCGATTCCTAGACACAACTGATTCATTAACTATATTTAGCTTTCGTGGAACCATAGCTTCCCTCAAAGGCCAGACTTTTTACTTCAGTGTTGAGATCTTGCTCTGCGTTTCCATAAACAAACAAAACACGGATGTTTTTTGTAGAATCCTAGTTGGCCTAGAAAAAAATTGGCCATTTGCAGATCCACACAAATTAGGTACGTGGCATCTTTATCTTTACTTGAATGTGCAATCGACAATGTACCCAAATTATTCTAATTATGCAGAAGTACACATTTTAGGCTGCGTTTAGACGAATCTTAAAATAGTCGCCATTCATTTGGATCATACTGCTCTTATTCCATCGCTATTACTAAACCAGGGACATCTGAACAGTAAACAAACTCATAGTCTTCTGAAAAGAATGGACGTAAGCTTTTCTCTCTGTTACGGTAGTATGAAGTTCTTGTTTCTTGGGTTGCCATAAATAGAAATAATAAATTTCTAAATATCTAAATGTGAGTCACTTTTCCACTTGCAATACTTAGTGAAGGAGAATTTTGTCGTAATTCGTCATAATTTTCAATAGATGTTGATTGTTGTGCTTCTGAATCATTAATAAAGTACAGGACTGGTCGGGTAGAAGACAACAAGTTAATGCCCGTTATTAACGCAGAAATTAAAATCTTCGTGATGATTCGAAGGCTCCCACCAGATCATTGGTGTTTAGTATTTGAAATGGGCCCATTTCTTGTTTGCCCACAACCTTAAATACTGTAAGCAGTTGTAACATACTGTATTGTGAATCCAGTACTAGTCACGGGTTTCCATGGGAAATTCGATATAGCAGTTCGTTGACAAAACAAATTAATAAATGATGCCAAACGAACGCACATAAATTAATATTTCTGAACCCTGTTATCAGGGGGCTGAATCAGGTATATAGGCACCCTTAACAGATGCGTCCATTCATAAGTACCTGCCAGTAAAATATTGTAAAATATGTTGTATATAAAGGCGTTCATTGATCGGTTTTTGCCATTCAACAATAGTCAAGGAACGCGAAAAGTACAAGTAAAAAAAAAATAAAAGTGCAAATCCGCAAAAATATAAATCTACTACTACATTGGATTTCCCATGGAAACCCTAATACTTTCCTAATAGTTTATCTTTCAACTGCTTAAAGTATTTAAGGTTGTGGACAAACAAGAAGCGGACCCATTTCAAACACTAATGATCTGGCGGGAACCTTCAAATCATCATGATGATTTTCATTTTTGCGTTAATAACAGACATTAACTTGTTGTCTTTTACCCGACCAGTCCTGTACCTTATAAATGATTCAGAAGCATAACAATCAATATCAACAATTTTAATAAAAAACAAAGATCGGATTTTAAAATTTTGCTCCGATACTGATTCAACGATTGGCCTTAAACACAGATATACACTAAAAACATCCGAAAATCCAAAAGTTGATTTTGCAACATATGAATGGTGTCGGCAAGATAGATTTAAGGGAACTCCAATTTCAGGTAAGAGATAGAGAAAAAGAGAGAGAAATAGAGATATTGTATGAACTTAAACTGAAATTTGCTTCTGAAATTCAGGCGAAATGATTGTCGAAAAGGCAAAAATGTTCCATTTGAAGTTAAACAAAAAACGTCATGGAATCCGTCGACTGAAATCTCCGGAAGAAAAGGAGTGTGCTGATTATGAGTCTGCTATGATGTTTGTGGACGACTTGGATGAAATCTTTAAACACGAACAACTTACAACTGAACAGATCTACAATTCAGACGAAACCAGTCTATTAAGGAGCTGTTTGACTCAGAGTTCGCCTACATTGGTATTTTGTTAGGTTTTTTAGAAAACTTTAATTGTCCAAGTAGTATTTCAGAACCACAAAAAATGCAAATTTATCGCATACAAACTCATTTGTTGGAAGCCAAATCAAAAGCTAAAAACATAAGAAAGACTTCCATAAAAGATTTTTTTAAATACATGTATGTATTCCTAGAGATATTATAAGTTCTTTATAGACGCAGTTTTACATGATTTTGTCAAAAATAAATAAAAATAATAAAATTTATACATGTAAAATTGTACCTCTTTTAACCGTGATTTTCGGTTATCCGTGATTAGCCCGGTCACGAGCATCACGGTTAATCAAAGTTCAACTGTATTTCTATTTATGGTAACCCAAAAAACAATATATTATTTTCAGAAGACGATTAGTTTGTTTACTATTCAGGTGTCCCTGGTTTAGTAATAGCTATGGAATAAGAGCAGTATGATCCACATGAATGGCGACTATTTTAAGATTCGTCTAAAAGCAGCCTAAAATGTGTACTTCTGCATAATAGTAATAATTGTGGTTCATTGCCGATTGCACATTTAACTAAAGCTAAAGAAGAATATTCTACTATTGCCTGGGAAGATAATATTAAGTACAACGAACCGGTACATTATTTGTGTGGATCAGAAAATGGTCAATTTTTTTCTAGGCCAACAAGGATTCTACACAAAACATCCGTGTTTTATTTGTTTATGGAATAGCAGAGCAAGATCTGAACACTGAAGTAAAAAAATCTGGCCTTCAAGGGATGCTGTGGTTCCACGAAAGCTGAATATAGTTAATGAATCAGCTGTGTCTAGGAATCGCATAATACTGCCACTGCTCCATTCAAGCTAGCGCTAATAAAACAATTTGTCCAAACTCTCAACAGGGACGGTGATTGTTTAAGATTTATCAGAAGAAAGTTCCAAAATTTGAGTTGTGAGAAACTAAAAGCTGGCATTTTTGATGGCCCTCAAATCAAAATGTTAATCAACGATGACAACTTTAGTAGTTCTATGACAGACATTAAAAGAAATGCGTGGAATAAATTTGTGTGGATAGTACAAAATTTCCTGGGAAACAAAAAGGATGAGAACTGTAACATTTCGAAAAGCATGGTTGTAATATTAGCATTAAGGTGCACTGTCTACAGTGAAGAACGAAGTGAACGTTACCATAATGATATTCGTACTATAGAGGAGCTGTACCAGGGCACGTGGATGCCCATATGATGGCGGCCTATTGCTGGAAATCAACCCTTATAACTAGTTAATTTAAGAAAATGTTTTTAAAGAACATTTTTCGCTGAGTTGTAATTAAATTATGATATTTTTGTGTTAAAAATTCTTATTTTTCTTTAAACTCGTCTGTTATTAATAAAAACTATAGCTGATAGAATAAATCTGAATTATGTAATATTGTGACCTAAAAACAATTACTTTTACACACTTATTCATAAGTGTTATTTCTGTATGGAAATCGCGATTTTTGCCAATTCAGTTTTCTCAATAAATTGTTGACAAAATCAAACGTTGTTTAACGATATTAATGAAATAAAGCTCATTTGATTCAAAATATATAAAAATAAATGTTTTTGGACCAACACTGTGACTTTTATCGCATTATTTTTTTTGTATTTTTAACAAACAAATTTTTTTTTATAAAATTGTTGTTTTTTCAATACTGCAACCATTTGTCTGAAACTACGAGGCTACATTAGAAACAATGTAGGCACGGAGTAAAGATAAGTGGTATATGGCGAAGAGGCGAGCTGATAGAAAAAACAAAGTACAGATTTGGATTCAGCGTTTCACTTTACTTTAAAAACAACATTCCGTTCTTATACAACAAATTATTTGATCCCTTGTGTAATACATCTGTAGGATTTTAAGAAATGTTTCGTTTCCTAGATTATTTAACCCATTTTCATATGCAAACTCCACGTGCTATAATTGAAAATATTCTTGCTTTAAATTATTCCAAAAATTAATTGAATTTCGATGCTGTAGTATTTCATCTCTTTTCAACCCTTCTCGTGCTCATATTTACATCGTTATTAGATATTCAGGGTGATTCGAAGGAATTCGAGCCTTGTGACGATTTCAAGCTCATGTACTTAAGGCGGGGTTTTCGTTTATATAATCAATCAATACATTGTTGTAATATGTCTTCTGGATTAATTATTTTTGGTAGCATGTAGTATATTAAGGCGGGTACAACAAATAACTAAAAAGGATAGAAGAATTATAAAAAAGGGGAAGTGATTTGAGCTCGCTGTAATTTTTCTGGCTTTTTGTTAACAAATGACTTAACTACTACGGTTTTGCTATCCAGTCTTATTTATCGAGGTATAACCAAAACAGCAGAAAATTGTAGTAGATCTGAGGAGAGAAATACTGGAAGGGTGTTTCAAATGAACTCAATCTGTTTCCATAGATATATTCAGAGCAAAAAAAAACAAACTGCAGTTAGATTCAAGTATATAAGAATGAAAGAAATTTTCTTTTAATTTTGAGAAAAATCCATAGTAGAGTTTAGTTCAATATATTTTCTCAAACATTACACAAATTTCCTAAAACGAAAGGAAATGAACCCTCAAAATCCGATTTAAAACCAATACTTCGTATATACAAACATACTTTTCTTTGAATCTAGGAAAACATATACTAAAATATTCTCAACGAGAATATTCTAACAATCAATATTCTAAGATTCTAACAAAAACAAACGAAATATTATTTGTGAAACAATTATAAAAAAAATAAAATTGTATATCTTTGCTGATTTTTGTCATAGAGGAGCATGGTCAGGGCTCAATAAGTATTTCGGAAACATACAAGAAGAAATATCTTGCTTGCATTTGATGTTTCGAATCCGTGTCTTATTTGAATATTAGCATCTTCAGTACAGTCTAACACACATGTATGTGGATTTTTAGAATTATTTACATGTAATTTCTGGTGTTGATATCAAAAATAATCAACCACCCGACTATAGGTATTTCATTTTCAATTACATTACCTTACCAATCACCTTCTAGTCCTGCTGGTGATTTTTCTAGATTTTGCTTCAAACGTTGTGATTTTCATAGACTTAATTCCCTTTTATTATCTGTTGATTGGAATGCTATCTGCTGTTGTAATACTATTGCGGAATTTGATTTTGCTGTTAAGAAATTTTATGACATACTACATGAATTTGTATCTAAAACAGTGCCTATGGAACCCATTGTTGTAGAAAAAACTATGCCTTGGTCTTCTATGGAGTTATGTAGATTAAAAACATAAAGAGTAAATCATTTAAAAGATTCAAAAGAACAGGACTAACAGCTGATTATGGTAGATATTCCATAGCGAGACAACGGTACAATATCGAGGCTCGTCGATGCTGTAGGTCATACTTGACAAGAGTTAGGGACAATTTTAAAAAAGACCCTAAATCATTTTATCGATTTGTTAATTTAAAACGTCGAACATCTTCTAAACCATCGAGAATAAGATTTAATGGTGTTGAGTTCTCAAGCGATCAGTCTATTGCAAACTGTTTTGCAGACTTTTTCGAAAATACATATTCACTACGTTCGTTTAATACTGCAATTCCGTTCCCTTACAAAATTTCATCTGTAGGTCAAATAGTTCCTCCTTTTTTAGATTTTTCACTTATTGAATTAAACTTGCATCGTCTTAAACCCACTAGTACTTCTGGACCCGATGGTATTCCGAATGTTTTATTGAAAGGCTGCTCGGAGTCCCTGGTCTTACCCTTATCCTTATTATTTAATTCATCATTACAATTGGGGTACTTTCCTGATTTATGGAAACGGTCTTACTTGTTTCCACTTCACAAATCTTGTATTCTGTTGGATGTATCGAACTATTGACGGATTGCTAAATTAAGCGCAATTCCTAAGTTATTTGAAAAAATTGTAACAAATTTTGTTTCACATAATGTGGCGCCCTTACTCCATCCATGCCAACATGGATTTCGTAAGGGTCACTCTACTATTACAAATCTACTTCAGTTTTCCTCTGAAGTTATAGATGCATTTATTCGTCGCAAGCAAACTGACGTTATATATACTGATTTTAGTAAAGCATTTGATAAAGTTAATCACAGACTATTACTATTCAAGTTAAACAAAATTGGGTTTAGTAATAATTTCATAAATTGGCTTTCCTCCTACCTAATTGGGAGAGAACAAATAGTTTTATTTGAAAAAAGTCTTTCCAGATCAATTTGTATTTCCTCTGGTGTCCCACAGGGCAGCCACCTTGGACCTATTCTCTTTTTACTATTCATTAACGACTTGCCCGACTCTATTATCAACTCTAATTTACTAATGTTTGCAGACGACGTTAAATTATTTTCCTCTTATGCTAGCTTTGCGGACATTCACATACTGCAGGGTGATTTGGACAGATTTGGTACTTGGTGTGAATTTAATTGTATGGAATTAAATCTTAAAAAGTGTAAGCATATGTGCTTTTCTAGACGTAGTTAGTTGGCTACTAAATTTAATTTATGTGGCTCTGAATTAGCATCGGTTGATTCATTTATTGATCTCGGTTTTATGATGGATAGAAAGTTGAATTTTAATAACCATATCATTACTATGGTAAATAAAGCGTATGGTGTCTTTTATTTTGTGAAACGCTGGGCAAAAGAGTTTACTGATCCATATACTACGAAACAGCTTTATATTTCCCTAGTTAGGCCAATTTTAGAATATGGATCAGTGGTTTGGGATCCCCAATATGATTACTATGTTAACAAAATTGAGTCCGTTCAGAAACAATTTTTAATATTTTGCTTAAGAGGTCTTCACTGGAATACTGGTTATGAACTTCCTTCTTATAATGGCAGGTTAAATCTTATTAAATTGCCCTCATTGAAGAGTAAGCGAACTATGATGAATACGATGATGGTATATAAAATTATATGTGGGGTTGTGGCTTCTGAATACTTAATATCAAAAATTTCTATTAACGTCCCATTTAGACCTACTAGATACTATCAGTTCGTACACTTGGATTTTCAAAGGCACAATTATGCATGTGGTGACCCATTTCGTAGAATGTGTGCTGATTTTAATTCGTTATATCATTTAATTGATTTCTCCTTAGGTTTTGATTCATTAAAAACTGTAATAATTTTTTATTTAAACTCATTACACCAAGGCTCATTGTCTTCATAACAATTTAAGCTGCTATAAACAAATTTAGTTATTGTAATTATTCGTAAATACTTATGTATATTATGCTTTATATTATTTTTATTAGATTTTAATATTGTAATAAAGAAAGGTGGTGGTTATATTTTGATTTTGTATTGCATGCTTCTTGTCCTTCTCATACATTGATTGGATTGTATTATTGTATTAAATTAAGGTGGTGGTTATATTATAAAGTATTAATCTTGTGTTTATATTTTCTAGTGATTATTATTAATATTTTTTTTTGTACCGATTGGCTGTTGATAAATATCTGTAGCTAATTTACATGGATGACGTTTCTTGTTATCTCCATTATGGATCGGTCCATAATGTGTACGTTGTCCCTACGTCATGGGGACGTGGCCTCCTCGGTCGCCAGGGGCGGGTGTGAGTGGCGTGGGAACGTTCGTCTAAAAATAACAAAAAAAACAAGATATATTATAGGCGAATTCGAGCCTTGTGACGATTTCAAGCTCATGTACTTAAGGCGGGGTTTTCGTTTATATAATCAATCAATACATTGTTGTAATATGTCTTCTGGATTAATTATTTTTGGTAGCATGTAGTATATTAAGGCGGGTACAACAAATAACTAAAAAGGATAGAAGAATTATAAAAAAGGGGAAGTGATTTGAGCTCGCTGTAATTTTTCTGGCTTTTTGTTAACAAATGACTTAACTACTACGGTTTTGCTATCCAGTCTTATTTATCGAGGTATAACCAAAACAGCAGAAAATTGTAGTAGATCTGAGGAGAGAAATACTGGAAGGGTGTTTCAAATGAACTCAATCTGTTTCCATAGATATATTCAGAGCAAAAAAAAACAAACTGCAGTTAGATTCAAGTATATAAGAATGAAAGAAATTTTCTTTTAATTTTGAGAAAAATCCATAGTAGAGTTTAGTTCAATATATTTTCTCAAACATTACACAAATTTCCTAAAACGAAAGGAAATGAACCCTCAAAATCCGATTTAAAACCAATACTTCGTATATACAAACATACTTTTCTTTGAATCTAGGAAAACATATACTAAAATATTCTCAACGAGAATATTCTAACAATCAATATTCTAAGATTCTAACAAAAACAAACGAAATATTATTTGTGAAACAATTATAAAAAAAATAAAATTGTATATCTTTGCTGATTTTTGTCATAGAGGAGCATGGTCAGGGCTCAATAAGTATTTCGGAAACATACAAGAAGAAATATCTTGCTTGCATTTGATGTTTCGAATCCGTGTCTTATTTGAATATTAGCATCTTCAGTACAGTCTAACACACATGTATGTGGATTTTTAGAATTATTTACATGTAATTTCTGGTGTTGATATCAAAAATAATCAACCACCCGACTATAGGTATTTCATTTTCAATTACATTACCTTACCAATCACCTTCTAGTCCTGCTGGTGATTTTTCTAGATTTTGCTTCAAACGTTGTGATTTTCATAGACTTAATTCCCTTTTATTATCTGTTGATTGGAATGCTATCTGCTGTTGTAATACTATTGCGGAATTTGATTTTGCTGTTAAGAAATTTTATGACATACTACATGAATTTGTATCTAAAACAGTGCCTATGGAACCCATTGTTGTAGAAAAAACTATGCCTTGGTCTTCTATGGAGTTATGTAGATTAAAAACATAAAGAGTAAATCATTTAAAAGATTCAAAAGAACAGGACTAACAGCTGATTATGGTAGATATTCCATAGCGAGACAACGGTACAATATCGAGGCTCGTCGATGCTGTAGGTCATACTTGACAAGAGTTAGGGACAATTTTAAAAAAGACCCTAAATCATTTTATCGATTTGTTAATTTAAAACGTCGAACATCTTCTAAACCATCGAGAATAAGATTTAATGGTGTTGAGTTCTCAAGCGATCAGTCTATTGCAAACTGTTTTGCAGACTTTTTCGAAAATACATATTCACTACGTTCGTTTAATACTGCAATTCCGTTCCCTTACAAAATTTCATCAGTAGGTCAAATAGTTCCTCCTTTTTTAGATTTTTCACTTATTGAATTAAACTTGCATCGTCTTAAACCCACTAGTACTTCTGGACCCGATGGTATTCCGAATGTTTTATTGAAAGGCTGCTCGGAGTCCCTGGTCTTACCCTTATCCTTATTATTTAATTCATCATTACAATTGGGGTACTTTCCTGATTTATGGAAACGGTCTTACTTGTTTCCACTTCACAAATCTTGTATTCTGTTGGATGTATCGAACTATTGACGGATTGCTAAATTAAGCGCAATTCCTAAGTTATTTGAAAAAATTGTAACAAATTTTGTTTCACATAATGTGGCGCCCTTACTCCATCCATGCCAACATGGATTTCGTAAGGGTCACTCTACTATTACAAATCTACTTCAGTTTTCCTCTGAAGTTATAGATGCATTTATTCGTCGCAAGCAAACTGACGTTATATATACTGATTTTAGTAAAGCATTTGATAAAGTTAATCACAGACTATTACTATTCAAGTTAAACAAAATTGGGTTTAGTAATAATTTCATAAATTGGCTTTCCTCCTACCTAATTGGGAGAGAACAAATAGTTTTATTTGAAAAAAGTCTTTCCAGATCAATTTGTATTTCCTCTGGTGTCCCACAGGGCAGCCACCTTGGACCTATTCTCTTTTTACTATTCATTAACGACTTGCCCGACTCTATTATCAACTCTAATTTACTAATGTTTGCAGACGACGTTAAATTATTTTCCTCTTATGCTAGCTTTGCGGACATTCACATACTGCAGGGTGATTTGGACAGATTTGGTACTTGGTGTGAATTTAATTGTATGGAATTAAATCTTAAAAAGTGTAAGCATATGTGCTTTTCTAGACGTAGTTAGTTGGCTACTAAATTTAATTTATGTGGCTCTGAATTGGCATCGGTTGATTCATTTATTGATCTCGGTTTTATGATGGATAGAAAGTTGAATTTTAATAACCATATCATTACTATGGTAAATAAAGCGAATGGTGTCTTTTATTTTGTGAAACGCTGGGCAAAAGAGTTTACTGATCCATATACTACGAAACAGCTTTATATTTCCCTAGTTAGGCCAATTTTAGAATATGGATCAGTGGTTTGGGATCCCCAATATGATTACTATGTTAACAAAATTGAGTCCGTTCAGAAACAATTTTTAATATTTTGCTTAAGAGGTCTTCACTGGAATACTGGTTATGAACTTCCTTCTTATAATGGCAGGTTAAATCTTATTAAATTGCCCTCATTGAAGAGTAAGCGAACTATGATGAATACGATGATGGTATATAAAATTATATGTGGGGTTGTGGCTTCTGAATACTTAATATCAAAAATTTCTATTAACGTCCCATTTAGACCTACTAGATACTATCAGTTCGTACACTTGGATTTTCAAAGGCACAATTATGCATGTGGTGACCCATTTCGTAGAATGTGTGCTGATTTTAATTCGTTATATCATTTAATTGATTTCTCCTTAGGTTTTGATTCATTAAAAACTGTAATAATTTTTTATTTAAACTCATTACACCAAGGCTCATTGTCTTCATAACAATTTAGGCTGCTATAAACAAATTTAGTTATTGTAATTATTCGTAAATACTTATGTATATTATGCTTTATATTATTTTTATTAGATTTTAATATTGTAATAAAGAAAGGTGGTGGTTATATTTTGATTTTGTATTGCATGCTTCTTGTCCTTCTCATACATTGATTGGATTGTATTATTGTATTAAATTAAGGTGGTGGTTATATTATAAAGTATTAATCTTGTGTTTATATTTTCTAGTGATTATTATTAATATTTTTTTTTGTACCGATTGGCTGTTGATAAATATCTGTAGCTAATTTACATGGATGACGTTTCTTGTTATCTCCATTATGGATCGGTCCATAATGTGTACGTTGTCCCTACGTCATGGGGACGTGGCCTCCTCGGTCGCCAGGGGCGGGTGTGAGTGGCGTGGGAACGTTCGTCTAAAAATAACAAAAAAAACAAGATATATTATAGGCGAATTCGAGCCTTGTGACGATTTTAAGCTCATGTACTTAAGGCGGGGTTTTCGTTTATATAATCAATCAATACATTGTTGTAATATGTCTTCTGGATTAATTATTTTTGGTAGCATGTAGTATATTAAGGCGGGTACAAAAAAAACTGAAACGTAAATAAATTAATCATTTCATAATTAGCTGTATTTTTGATCAAGTGGACACTAAGAAAATTTTACAAAAATAAAATTGGTATGAAATGCTAAATAGTTTTGTAATATTTCAAAGCTTCAAATTGATCAAGAGTATAAATCAAAATACACTTAAAATCAGATTATTCACCTCTTTAATGCAGCCCGAGCTTTATTTAAGTCTGTTTTTTTTCAATTAACTTAGGTCCAGCTTTCTGTGCAATCGCTATTAGGTCATCACATCCGCGTACCTTGGTAATGTGTACATATGTCAAATTTTCCCAGGCTTTACCAAGGTAGCTTTGGTTGCTTATGTTCCGAGATTGCAGCAAGTCTTTGTTGACTAAAGTAAGGGTCCATTTATTTTCATGTGCAAATTCCAGGTGCTATAACTCGAAATATTGTTGAATTCTACCAAATATTCATTGGAAATCGATAAAGCTGTATTTCATCATTTTCAACACTTAGAGTTCTCATTATAATAATGGTTTAAGATAATCAGGGCGATTAGATAATGCGGTTTAAAACAAGGATATTATTTAACTTTGTATTTAAAATGTGTGGAAAATTTTTCATTAGAATAATTTAATTTGTTCTTTGTCGTCGGTACATATCTATATCTGAACGCAAGAAAACAAAATGGAACCTTATGTCTGTTGTTTGTAATTCTATAGCAATTTGAAGTTATAGGTACTAATCATATTTTTGACTTTATTCCAAAATTTAAATTCCAAAAATCATAAATTTTCTTTCCATAAGCCGGTTTTTTAAATTGTGCATTTTTTAAGATGTAGTTGTAACCTTTGAAAAAATCAAATTTTTTAATATCACAAAAAAATGACTGAGTAATGGCTGTTTTATAGAAAAAAAACAAACAAAATTAAACTTTTTAATTTTCTTCACGCTCCAAGTTTATCGGTTGGGAGCAAAATGCACTTTTTATTAGTTTATTGAATATCATAATACTAAATTAGCTTTCTAAAACATGTATGTATATAAAAATCGATTGAAAATTAACTGAGTTATGCTAACTTCAGTAATAAAAGATTCCAAACAGCATACAAAAAGGTCCATTTTGTTTTCTTGTGTTATTGATTATGCAGAAATAGATATGTACCGACGACAAAGTACAACTATACGAAATAACAAAACTCGTTTCCCACAATTTGCTTTGCTTTTTTTTTGTTTGTAAACAAACTTTTGTTGAGCTTTTGCTGCAATCTGATTCAAAATGTAGTTGAATGTTTCCAGAATGCCATACTGCTAACTAAATAGGTAACTAAGCTAATTACAATTAAAAAATAACAGTTAGTTAGTTACAAATAAAAATAAGTTAAAATAACCCGTCTATTATTTAAGAAAGTTGGAGAATTAATATTTTTAACGAATTCAAATATAGAGCAATTTGCATGGGTTATCACATCAGTTGGCACTGAAGTAGTTTCCAAATTAAGCGAGGAAACTAAAATTGTGTCTCCAACAAGGTATTATCTGGCTTAGGCATGACAACTCCCAATCGTCCGATGAACGACGCATTTGATCAAGCATTGCAACACGAAAAAAAAACATGCGTGGATGGAATCTGTTCTAAAAAACGTTCCACTGTTGGATCGAATCGTAGATAAGGCCCTGGGAGGATTTTTTGGCGGATGCTCCCGGTGCAACTGGAATAACTTTTTTGATTGCATTGATTTTGTTGAAAATGCAACGTGTAACATTTCCCTGAACATTGGTATGGCCAAATTTTTGCTGCAAATCAAACAAATCATTTGAGATGGATGTGCTTTGGCGCAGTTATGCGAGATTTAAGAAATATTTAAAGGCGGCTTAGTGGAGCGATGATTCTGATGGCGGGTGATTTTCATCAAACACTGCCATGATTCCACAGTCGATGCCAGACGACGGACTTAATGCATATTTAAAGTCGCCCGTTTTGTGGAAACACGGCAAGAATGTCAAACTAACAATTAACATGGATGTCATGTTACAAAACGACCAATCTGAAGATGTGTTTTCAATTGCTGGACATAGACAACGGCAAAATCCCTGTAATAATTTTGACCTTCCAACAAAATTTGTGTTTCGTTGAGGGAACGTATTATATTAGCTGCGAAAAACATTGAAATCGCCAAATTTATTGTAAAATTCAAAGTAAAACTACTCGTGAATTGGTAACGTACAAATCGGTGAATTCCATTACTTTCTACAATGTTGTAGCCAAATATCGATTCGAGTCGTTAAAATCTCTGAAATAACACGGATTACCACTTTCAATCTCCAACTATTAGTCAGTAGGTAATCATTATGTTTGGAAATATAAATTAAACACGTCGTTGTGACGCACTGGCACGTGTCTTAAGGTGAAAAACGTGTCGAACGAACGAAGTAACAATACCAATATTTTAAATGGGACTTTATTTTTTTACACATTTTAATAACTAAATTAATTAAAATGTGAAGTCAAAACTACGTCTGCCGGGTCTGCTAGTGCTTTACAAAATAGTCAAATATTTCGTTTATTTATTTTATGGCTACCAATGTATATCAGAGGTGCAAAATTTGATACAATTGTACCTTTCTGATACATTTTTGGCATCGGAAGAACCGAAAGAAATTGATACATATCGGTATTTTCATATAGCCTCTAATTGTTGCCTGGCGACATCGGACATTTCCATTGGAAAGTTCGACTTTTTTCGCACAAACGTACTCAGAACGTTTTGACGTACGACCATAATTTGTGTTGTTTACACTGACTTGAAAAAATCAATTTGGCAAAAAAATGGAACTACCTCGTTAACATTTTCGTGCGATAATTTTTCACAACTTTCGACGTGGATTATAACGACAAGAGTGCAACGATGAACATAAATCTTTGTATGGCGATGAAGCACCATCTTATCGTGGCTGACGCTCGCTCAAAGACGAAGATCGTGAGGTCGTGTAAAAACGGTCGTTTCACAGTGGGAAAATTACGAAAAAAATTGGAAATAATTCGGCCATTTCGTTTGTAATGGTCCGATTTAAATGAAAATTTACATTGACCTTCTTGAAGTGTTACTGAGCTTAAGTTTTGAATTTCAAGCATCTGTGTTTAACAGGTGCTGCACAGTGGGCCCTCAAAGTTGGTCACCTCGAGTTAAAATTTTCTTTTTCAAGCCGCCAAAAGCGTATTTGTGGTCCGATCGTAATAATTTTTTCTTTAGTGAAATCTGCTGGACAAATCAACCAAAAATGTTATTACAAATTTTTTCATATCTCGTACAATAAAAAAGATATCGGGACTTAAAGTTTTTTTTTCGAAAAATTTGCTTTGGATTTTCTGGGATTATTTTATTTTTGGGAATCAGTTTTAGGTGAATCGAGGAAAATTTAATCCTGGTTTAAAGAAAACACTTTGGTTAATGTTTTAAAAAAAGAATTGTAGCAAAATCACCAATAATATGAAAATGCCAGCTGTTCAAAGTCAACTATTGCGAAAAAAGTGGGATTTTGAGTGTTTTACGGCGAAAAGGTGACTTTACTCTTATGTCAATAACTTTAATGTTTCTTAAGTAACATACAAAAAATTTGCATTTATTTCAAAGAAAACTTTATGCTTAATACAAATAATAAGCAATTGTGACCCTAGTCGGTACTTTTCTTGCTCCAGGCGTCTCCAAATATGGGCATTTTTTTCAAAAAAAATTGAGTTTGAGCTCAAATAAAAAAAATCGCCACACTGCTGGCCCAATTTGGTGCTATAAGTCAGTTAACTACATATGTTTTTTAAAATCCCAAGCAAAGAAATTTTGCGGGAGGCCATTTCTAGGACAAAAAAAATGAGTTTTTGTTAAAAAATCCCATTTTTGGGATTTTGTTTTCCCCTGTGTCAAATTTTAGAAAAGTGGCAACTCCAATTTCTTTTTTGAATAAGTTTTTCATTTTGTCACAAAAATATTGATACTACGTAAAAAAATCAGGTTTATATCTCCAACCAGCAAATTTTACAGTGGTCTGAAATATTGACTTTTTTTGCTACCTTCACAAAAAAAAATTTTTTTCTCGTTTTTATCAATTATTATTCAACATATTGAGTTAATTGCATTCTTTTTTATAATCTGTTAAAACTAGAGGTAATTACCTTTCCATTGGTATATAAAAAGTATATCCTTTTACCTACACTTATAACAGCACGTGCGCTGGAATAAGACCCCTTTGAGTAAAGTATGAATTATATAGGTAAGAATACCTATTTTAAAAATTCTCGTACCTATCCATAAATAGCAAAAATATATATTTTTACCATTATTGTTTACCTATTGTGTAAAAACGGAAAATGGGTAGTATTGTATAGTATGGATCTAGGTACCTAAACATTCATTCTTATATGTTTTGGGGGAATACCTGTCCCCTATGTCCGGAATATTGTGCAACATTTTAGGCGAATGTACCTGGGTACATAAAAATTCATTGTTATAAATGTATTTTTGGGGAATACCTGGTATTTTAGTCAAGTATTAATTGCGGATATTATTGTGATTACCTGTAAGTATTACTCATTGATATAAGAACCGCCGATTTTGTATGGGTTTATCATAACAAATTAATCCGCCATGACGATAACACTCCTTGTTCAAGAACTTGTTGAATTTTTAAAAAACACCAAACTTCGGAAAATGGAGAACAGAGTAGCATATTTAATAGAGTGCATAGAGTCAACATATAGCGAGATAACACAATCTAACGAAAGCAGCAAAGTATTAAATTTTTTGAAAAAATTTGACCGGCTCATGGAGAAGTATCACAGGAATTATTCAAGATTACCAACTGAGTGGCTCGACAGTATAATTGAATTTAAAACTGTCCCTGCTTTAGTGGGTGCTCCTACTAAGGAATACGACGATCTATGTCCAAAGGCAAAGAAACAACGGTTGTCGGCTGAGATGGCAAATCATTCACCTTCAAAGATTTGTGATACATTCAAGGAATTACTGACGGTGGAAAATCGGCCATCTAGCGCAAAAAGAATTGCAGACGTTTTAACGGAAGCATCACCAAGGCGGCTCCAACGCATTGAAAGAAGTATTGCAACACCATGTCCTGGTTTTAGCGAGGAAGAAGCATTAGCTTTAATCATCGAATTGGGATTGAGTAAGAACAAGTACACTCATTTAAGAAGAATGCTGCTTGATAAAGGATGTGACATGTTTCCCGCATACAACCGAATAAAGGAACGAAAAATGGAAATTTTGCCAAACCCAGTGATAATTACAGAAAAGGCCGGCAGCGTTAGTTTGGAACTACTTCTCCAAAATACTGCCAGTAGGATAATAACAACATTGAATGAGGAACAACTAAAAAAAATCAACAACAGCCATCTTCAATTAATATGCAAGTGGGGATGTGATGGTTTGTCAGCACTTTCGGAATACAAACAATGCTCTGATAGCCAATCTACCCAGATCGAATTCAAGAGCGTATTCATGGCATCTTTGGTTCCTCTGAGGTTAAATTTAGACTCTACCTTACCTTCAACTTCGCGCAGAAAATCAAACCCTACTGAAGCAATATGGCGTAATCCAACACCTGGCTCCAAAATTTATTGCAGACCAATCTCCTTCGTATATCATAAAGAAACGAGTGATTTAACTAAAGCCATCACAGACAAATTAAAAGATGATATTTCGAGATTAGAAGATTTTGCATTTAAATTCGACAGGTATTCTATTACAATATCTTTTAAAATGTTCCTGACAATGGTAGATGGAAAAGCCGCAAACGATATTACAGGAAACAAATCTAGCTGGAAGTGTTTCATTTGCAATAAAAGCAAAGTTAATTTTTCAAACGCTTCGAATAATTCAGTAGTCAATGAAGATACCCTTGAGTTTGGAATAGCACCGTTACATGCTCGAATCAGGTTTCTAGAACACTTTCTAAACCTTGCTTATGACATTAAGTATAAATCTATACCAGGAAATGAAAGGAAAAACATTCGAGCTAACAAAGAAATGCATGAAATGAGAGCAAGTGAAAAAAAAAGAATTCAAGATGCATTTAAACAACAAACTGGCCTAAATATTTCTAAACCACGCTCGAACTTTGGGAATACAAATGATGGAAACACTGCCAGAAGATTCTTCGCAGACTATAATACAGCTGCAGAAATAACTGGAATCAATAAGGAGTTGATTCGAATGGTTAATATATTGCTTTTAGCTCTGAATTCCAAACAAAAGATTAATTCCGATAAATTTGGAGTTTACGCCGAACGAATTTTAAAAATGCTTGCTGATCTCTATCCCTGGAAAGATCTAACGCCAACTATACACAGAGTCCTGTTCCATGGGAAACAAATAATCGAGTCTCACCTTCTCCCTATAGGCGAGTTAACTGAAGAACCACAAGAAGCTAGAAATCGAGACTTCAGATATGTTCAACAATTTTCCACAAGAAAATGCTCAAGAATAGCACAAAACGAAGACTTACTTAATAGTTTATTATTATCTTCAGATCCTTTTTTATCCTCCATGAGAAGTAAGTTGACTTCGTACCACGAAATGACGCATGGAGACGAAGAAGAATTTTCTGATTTATTAGATATGCTGGACGTGGAATAAAATCATTTAAGTTTAATGTTTTTTAATTATAAGATTTATTTAAATGTTAATCTATTTAAAAAAAAGTTTTTCACAAAAAATGAAGTCAATAGCATCTTTTTATTCAAATTTTCTATCTGCAACAATTAAATTACTTTTTTGCGATTGGAAATGTGTAAATTTGATTTTTTTAAATGCAACAACATTGATCTCTCACAAAATGAAATTGCTATTTACCAAAAAAATTAATATTTTACTCAAAGGGGTCTTATTCCAGCGCACGTGCTGTTATAAGTGTAGGTAAAAGGATATACTTTTTATATACCAATGGAAAGGTAATTACCTCTAGTTTTAACAGATTATAAAAAAGAATGCAATTAACTCAATATGTTGAATAATAATTGATAAAAACGAGAAAAAAAAGACCACTGTAAAATTTTGCTGGTTGGAGATATAAACCTGATTTTTTTACGTAGTATCAATATTTTTGTGACAAAATGAAAAACTTATTCAAAAAAAAAATTGGAGTTGCCACTTTTCTAAAATTTGACACAGGGGAAAACAAAATCCCAAAAATGGGATTTTTTAACAAAAACTCATTTTTTTTGTCCTAGAAATGGCCTCCCGCAAAATTTCTTTGCTTGGGATTTTAGAAAACATATGTAGTTAACTGACTTATAGCACCAAATTGGGCCAGCAGTGTGGCGATTTTTTTTATTTGAGCTCAAACTCAATTTTTTTTGAAAAAAATGCCCATATTTGGAGACACCTGGAGCAAGAAAAGTACCGACTAGGGTCACAATTGCTTATTATTTGTATTAAGCATAAAGTTTTCTTTGAAATAAATGCAAATTTTTTGTATGTTACTTAAGAAACATTAAAGTTATTGACATAAGAGTAAAGTCACCTTTTCGCCGTAAAACACTCAAAATCCCACTTTTTTCGCAATAGTTGACTTTGAACAGCTGGCATTTTCATATTATTGGTGATTTTGCTACAATTTTTTTTTAAAACATTAACCAAAGTGTTTTCTTTAAACCAGGATTAAATTTTCCCCGATTCACATAAAACTGATTCCCAAAAATAAAATAATCCCAGAAAATCCAAAGCAAATTTTTCGAAAAAAAAACTTTAAGTCCCGATATCTTTTTTATTGTACGAGATATGAAAAAAATTTGTAATAACATTTTTGGTTGGGTTTGTCCAGCAGATTTCACTAAAGAAAAAATTATTACGATCGGACCACAAATACGCTTTTGGCGGCTTGAAAAAGAAAATTTTAACTCGAGGTGACCAACTTTGAGGGCCCACTGTGCAGCACCTGTTAAACACAGATGCATGAAATTCAAAACTTAAGCTCAGTAACACTTCAAGAAGGTCAATGTAAATTTTCATTTAAATCGGACCATTACAAACGAAATGGCCGAATTATTTCCAATTTTTTCGTAATTTTCCCACTGTGCGTTGTGCCATAGAACATTGATGCCGTTAGTGAACTGATAATGCAAGATCGTCATGTGAGATACCGTGAGAAGGAGGATTCCTTGGGCATTTCTTACACCAGCATACATTCGATATTGCATGAACATCTAGCCGTAAAAAAAGTTTTATCTCGTTGGATCCAGCACAGTTTGACAATCGCTCAAAAAATGCTCGTGTCGATTGATGCAAAGAAATTTTGAAAAAATACGATCCCTTCAAAAGTCGTTTATAAAATTGTCACAGGTGACGAAATATGGATCTATGCGTATGAGCCCGAAACAAAACAGCAATCGACAGTGTGGGTCTTAAAAGTCGAGCCAAATCCAACGAAAGTTGTTCGTAAATGAAGCACTTCGAGGCAAATGGTCGCCTGTTTCTTCGGCAAAACTGGTCATGTGGCTACTGTTCCGCTTGAGCAACGTAGGAGGTCAATTCTGTGCGTACACCACATTTTGTTGTTCAAGAGAAGACGAATCATTGTGCTCCGTGACACATCGGCGCACAACAGCGCCTTTTTGACCGGCCAAAACGTCGAATTGATTGGTCATCCGCCGTACAGCCCTGACTTGGCACCCAATGACTTCTTTTTATTGCCGCGCATCAAGAAAAAAATGCGTGATCAACGATATTCTTCGCCAGAAGGTGCTGTTGAAGCGTTCCAAAACCGTATTTTGGAGGTGTCCCAATCTGATTTTTAGCTAGATAAAACGCCATTCAAAATATTTCAGACTACTCCTGGTCCCTTCAAAGTTGTTGCATGCATTTTTGAATTGAATGGTCAAACTTGTATTTTTGTAAAAATTTCGTTTTAATAAATGCTGTTTTGGTTAAAACTCGAAAAATAAGATTGGATAGCAAAATCTTAATAGTTAAGTCATTTGTTAACAAGAAGCCAGAAAAATGACAGCGAGTTAAATCACTTCCCCTTTTTTCTAATTCTTCTATCCTTTTTAGTTATTTGTTACAGAATTTCTTTAACTTTTTACTGCATTGTAATCCAATGAATTTAAAACCGTACCAAAAATTGATATAGACGAAGAATATCAAATGCGATTAACTCAAATTCAAATATATTAATATATGTTTTTTTTTAAAAATGCACCTTCGAATTGCCCTGAATATCTAATAACCTTGTTAATATGAGAACGTGAAGGGTTGAAAAGAGATGAAATACTACTATATCAAAATTCAATTAATTATTGGAATAATTTAAAGCAAGAATATTTTCAATTATAGCAAGTGAGTTTGCGTATAGAAATGGGTTAAATAATTTAGGAAACGAAACATTTCTTAAAATCCTACAGATATATTACACGAGGGATCAAGGAATTTGTTGTATAAGAACGGAATGTTGTTTTTAAAGTAATGTGGAACGCTGAATCCAAATCTGTACCTGGTTTTTTTCTATCAGCTCGACTTTTCGCCTTATACCAATTATATTTAATTCGTGTCTACATTGTTTTTTATTTAACCTCGTAGTTTCAGATAATTCGTTGCAGTTTTGAAAAAAAACAACAATTTTATAACAAAATTGTTCGTTAAAAGTACATAAAAAATAAAAAATAATAAATGTCACAGTGTTGGTCTAAAATTATTTATTTTTATTTTATATATTTGAATCAAATAAGCTTTATTTTATTATTATCTATGAACAACTTTTGATTTTGTCAACATAGAATAAAATTGACCATTTTCAGATCCACACAAATTAGGTACCCCAAACTATTATCATTATGCAGAAGTACACATTTAAGGCTGCGTTTAGACGAATCTTAAAATAGTCGCCATTCATTTGGATCACACTGCTCTTATTTCATCGCTATTACTAAACCAGGGACACCTGAACAGTGAACAAACTCATTGTCTTCTGAAAAGAACGGATTGTTTCTTGGGTTACCATAAATATAAATAATAGGAAATATCTAAATGTGAGTCATCTGATCAACTTGCAGTACTTAGTGAAGAAGAGTTTTGTCTTAGTTCGTCAAAATTTTCTGTAGATGTTGATTGTTGTGCTTCTGAATCACTTATTAGGTACAGGACTGGTCGGGTAGAAGACAACAAGTTAATGACCGTAATTAACGCAAATATCAAAATCACCATGATGATTCGAAGGTTCCCGCCAGATCATTGGTGTTTGGTACTTGAAATGTATCCGTTTCTTGTTAGTCCACAACCTTAAATACTGTAAGCAGTTGTAACATACTGTATTATGAATCCAGTACTAGTCACGAGTTTCCATGGGAAATCCGATGTAGTAGTAGATTTATATTTCTGAGGATTTTGTCGTTATTCACTTTTAAAAAAAAACGGAGAAAAATTGCTTGTACTTTTCGCTTTCGTTGATTATTGTGGAATGACAAAAACCGACCAATGAGCGCCTTTATATACTACATATTTTTCAATATTTTACTGGCAGGTACTTACGAATTGACGCATATGTTAAGGGTTCCTATATACTTGATTCAGCCTCCTGATGATTTACGTGCGTTCCTTTGGCATCATTTATTATGGTTTTACAATGCGTGTGTTCAAAAGAGAATCTTAAAAATGTCATCAACATATCTCGAGCAATTTTTTGAAATTCATACCTTTACTAAATATTGAATAAAATCGATATACATTGTCTCATTTAATTCATAGGCTTTGTAAATTTGCATTTTTCATGATTTTTAAAACTACAAGATTTAATTTTTTTTTTGGTAGAATCAAAAGTAAAGTAAAGGCATTAATTTCAAAAATTTGCTCGATATATGTACAAAATTCTTTGGAAAAAACGTTGATGACATTTTATTGATTCTCAGAATTAAGAAAAGTAATAAATAAAAGCTAATTTTATTTTTGTGATTACGGAGCAAGCTAATAAACGGTCATAATTGTGCGTGGTCGCAGAATTGCTCTACTTGTTCTTTAATAATAGCTACTCCGTTCAGAGTTAATTAATGAAGAAGGGAAGTGCACATTTTTATTAAAGTGTGTTTTTCCGTTGGGTTCCAGTAACGTATGAGTATTTTACAGAAACTCCACGCACATTTATAAGTGGTTAATATTTGGCAAGTTTTGAACAAACGCATTGCAAAAAACTAGTAAATGGTGCCAAACGAACGCACATAAATTAAAATTTCCGAACCCTGCTATCAGGAGGCTGAATCAGGTATATAGCCACCTTTTACAGATGCGTCCATTCATAAGTACCTGCCAGTAAAATATTGAAAAATATGTAGTATTTAAAGGAGCCCATTGATCGGTTTTTGTCATTCAACAATAGTCAACGAACGCGAAAAGTAAAAGCAATTTTTCTCCGGTTTTTTAAAAGTGAATAACGACAAAATCAGCCTAAATATAAATCTACTACTACATTGGATTTACAATGGAAACCCGTGACTAGTACTGGATTCATAATACAGTATGTTACAACTGCTTACAGTATTTAAGGTTGTGGGCAAACTAGAAACGGACCCATTTCAAGCACCAAACACCAATGATCTGGCGGGAACCTTCAAATCATAATGATGATTTTAATTTTTGCATTAATAACGGGCATTAACTTGTTGTCTTCTACACGACCAGTCCTGTACCTTCAAAATAATTCAGAAGCACAACAATCTACATCTACAGAAAATTATGACGAATTAAGCAAAATTCTCCTTCACTAAGTACAGCAAGTGGATCAGTGACTCACATTTAGATATTTCTTATTATTTCTATTTATGGTAACCCAAGAAACAAGAACTTCATACTCGTAACAGAGAGAAAAACATACTTCCATTCTTTTCAGAAGACGATGAGTTTGCTTACTGGTCAGATGTCCCTGGTTTAGTAATAGCGATGGAATAAGAGCAGTATGATCCAAATGAATGGTGATTATTTTAAGATTCGTCTGAACGCAGCCTAAAATGTGTACTTCTGCATAATGATAATAGTTTGGGTTCATTGCCGATTGCACATTCAAATAAAGATAAAGACGTCTCGGATAAATATAAAATTAAGTACAAGGAACAGCTACCTAATTTGTGTAGATCTGAAAATGGCCAATTTTATTTTACACAAAACATCCGTGTTTTGTTTGTTTATGGAAAAGCAAGATCTCAACACTGAAATAAAAATTCTGGCCTTCGAGGGAAGCTATGGTTCCACGAAAGCTAAATATAGTTAATGAATCAGCTGTGTCTAGGAATCGCATAATAATGCCACCTCTCCATATCAAGATAGGGCTTATAAAACAATTTGTCCAAGCTCTCAACAAGGACAGTGATTCGGAAGAAAGTTCAAAAATTTGAGTTGTGGGAAACTGAAAGCAGGTATTTTTGATGGCCCACAAATCAAAAGGTTAATCAAGGATGACAACTTTAGTAGTTCTATGACAGACATTGAAAGAAATGCGTGGAATAAATTTGTTTGGATAATACAAAACTTCCTGGGAAACAAAAAGGATGAGAACTGTAACATTTCAAAAAGCTTGGTTTTAATATGAACATTAAGGTGCACTATCTACATAGTCATTTAGATTGTTTCGCCGAAAATCTTGGAGACTTCAGTGAAGAACACGGTAAACGTTTCCATCATGATATTCGTACTATAGTGAAGAGGTACCAGGGTCACGTGGATGCCCATATGATGGCGGGCTATTGCTGGAAATCAACTCTCTTAACTAGATAATTTAAGAAAATGTTATTAAAGAACATTTTTCGATAAGTTGTAATTAAATTATAATATTTTTGTGTTAAAAATTCCTATTTTTCTTTAAAATCTTCTGTTATTAATAAATTGAAAACTATAACTAATAGAATAAATATGAATTATGTAATATTGTGACCTAAAAACAATTACTTTAACACACTTATTCATAAATGTTATTTCTGTACGGTAATCGCGATTTTTGTTAATTCAGTTTTCTCAGTAAATTGTTGACAAAATCAAAAGTGGTTTACCGATATTAATGAAATAAAGCTCATTTTATTCAAAATATATAATAATAAATGCTTTTGGGCCAACACTGTGACTTTTGTAGCATTATTTTCTTTGTTTGCAACGATTTATCTGAAACTCGTAGTTTCAGATAAATCAGTGCAAATTAAAAACAATGTAGGCACGGTTTAAAGATAAGTGGTATATGGCGAAAAGTCGAGCTGATAGAAAAAAACCAAGTACAGATTTGGATTCAGCGTTCCACATTACTTTAAAAACAACATTCCGTTCTTATACAACAAATTCCTTGATCCCTCGTGTAATATATCTGTAGGCTTTTAAGAAATGTCTCGTTTCCTAGATTATTTAACCCATTTCATATGCAAACTCCACGTGCTTTAATTGAAAATATTCTTGCTTTAAATTATTCCAAAAATTAATTGAATTTTGATATAGTAGTATTTCATCTCTTTTCAACGCTTCGCGTGCTCATTTTAACATCGTTATTATTTATTCAGGGTGATTCGAAGGTTGATTTTTCAAAAAAACCTTATATTAATATATTTGACCTTCAGTTAATACATTTGATATTCTTCGTCTATATGAATTTTTGGTACGGTTTTAAATTCATGGGATTTCAATGCAGTAGTAGGTTTTAGAAATTTTACAACAATTAACTAAAAAGGATAGAAGAATTAGAAAAAAGGGGAAGTGATTTGAGCTCGCTGTAATTTTTCTGGGTTTTTGTTAACAAATGACTTAACTATTACGGTTTTGCTATCCGGTCTTATTTATCGAGGTATAACCAAAACAGATTTTATTAAAGCGGAATTTTTACAAAAATACAAGTTTTGAGCATTCAACTAAAAAATTCATGCATCCACTTTGAAGATACCAGCAGTATTCTGAAATATTGTTTATGGTGTTTTATCTGGCTAATAATTTCAGTTCCAATCACATATGCGACTGGCATACCAAAACCAAGAAAACATATTCATTTTTCATAATAAACTTTTTTGAAACATAAAAATAAGACAATTTTAAGAATTTGAAGACGGACAAGACTATAGAGGGCTGCTATATATATTTCTGCTCTTTAATGAAAATGCGAATGTTTATCATCAAAAACGATTTTATTGTTTTTCAAAGTATTCTCCAGCATTATTTTTACACTTTTGCATGCGCTCAATCAAACCAATGGTCGAATCACTTTTTCCACTCCGATTGGGACACCTCCAAAACACGGTTTTTAAACGCTTCAACAGCACCTTCTGGCGAAGAATATCGTTCACGAATTTTTTTCTTGATGCGCGGGAATAAAAAGAAGTCATTGTTTGCCAAGTCAGAGCTGTACGGCGGATGACCAATTAATTCGACGTTTTGGCCGGTCAAAAATGAGCTGGTTTGAGCCGATGTGTGAGAGCTCGCATTGTCATGGTGCACAATGATTCGTTTTCTCTTGAATAAACAAATTATGGTGTACCACTCAGAATTGACCGTCCTACGCTGCTCAAGCGGAACAGTCGTTTGGCTCGTCTTTGAAGACCCACACGGTCGATTGCTGTTTTGTTTCGGGCTCATACGCATAGATCCATGATTCTTCACCTGTGACGATCTTTTGAACGTCTTTCGAAGCACCGCGATCGTATTTTTTCAAAATTTCTTTGAATCAATCGACACGAGCCTTTTTTTGAGCGATTGTCAAACTGTGCGGGATCCAACGAGAACAAACCCTTTTTACGGGCAGATGTTCATGCAATATCGAATGTATGCTGGTGGAAGAAATACTTAAGGATGCCTCTATCTTACGGTATATCACATTGTGATCTTGCATTATCAGTTCAAGTACGGCATCAATGTTATCTGGCATAACGTCCGTTTTTCGACAATCTTCATGACCTTCGTTTTTGAGCGAGCGTCGGCCACGATTGAATTCATTAAACTAGATTTTCACAGTGCTATAGGATAATGCTTCATCGCCATATCAAGATATAAATTCTTCGATGCACTCTTGTCGTGAGAGTTCACATCGAGTGTTGTGAAAAATAATCGCACGAAAATGTTTACGAGTTAATTCAATTTTTTTTGCAAATTAATTTTTTCAAGTCAGTGTAAACAACACAAATGATGGTCGTTCGTCAAAATGTTCTGAGTACGTTTATGCTAAAAAATGTCAAACTTTCCAATGGAAATATGAAAATAACGATATGTATAAATTTTCTTTCGGTTCTTCCGATGCCAAAAATGTATCAGAAAAATACAATTTATCAACTTTTGCACCTCTGGTAAACATTGGTAGTCATAGAATAAATAAACGAAAAGTGGTATCAGACTTGAAAGTTTTGACTATTTTGTTTAGCGCTAGAAGACCCTGAAAACGTTGTTTTGCCTCCACATTTTATTTATTTAGTTATTAAAATGTGTAAAAATAATAAAGTCCCATTTAAAATCTTGGTATTGTTACTTCGTTCGCTCGTCACGTTTTTCGCCTCAAGATGCGTGCCAGTGCGTTACAACGACGTATTTAATTTATATTTTCAATCAAGACGATTACCGATCTGACTGTTAGTGAGAGATTATAAGTGGTAATCCGGGTTATTCCAGAGATTTTAACGACTCGAATCGATATTTGGCTACATCATTGTAGAAAGAGTAGGTTTACTTAATACAATATACAATACAATGCAATATACAATATAACACGTTCGCTCAACCAAACAAAAATTTTGTTGGCAGGTCAAATTGAATACAGGGATTCTGCTGTTGTATATGTACATCAATTGAAAATACATCTTCATATTGGTCGTTTTGCAACATGACATTTATGTTAATTGTTAGTTTGACTTTCTTCACGTGTTTCCACAGAACGGTCGACTTTAAACATGCATTAAGTCCGTCGTCTGGCGTCGACCGTGGAGTTACTGGCAGTGTTTGACGAAAAACACCTGCCATCAGAATCATCGCTCCACTAAGCCGTCTTTGTTAAATCTCGCATAATTGTGTCTTATTCGGCCAAAGACTGCGCCATAGCACATTCATCTGAAATGATTAATTGAGTTTGATTTGCTGCAAAACTTTGTTATTCCAGTTTCACCGGGATCGTCCGACAAAAAATTCTCCCAGGTCCTTACTAACAATTCGATCCAACAGTGGAAGATTTTTTAGGTTTTTTATGACGCATCGCAATCATATGTTTTTTTCGTGTTGCAATGCTTGATTAACTGCGTCTTTCATCGAATAATACCATGTTGGAGGCACAATGATAGTTTCCTCGCTTAATTTTGAAACAACTTCAGTGACATAAGTAACAAAATGAAATAAATGAAGCCGAATCGGTACAACCGTCCTCAACTGATGTGATAACCCATGATAATTGCTTTATATATGAATTCGTAGCAAAATATTTAATTCTTTTTTCAAATATGCTTTATTTGAATTATTGAATCTGCTTCAAAGGAGGCTAACAATAAGTATACGAATCTTATGTATAATTAAATGATGAATCCTAGCATGGACTTCTTGTTATGTGGATCTCTGCTTATTGCAGGAATTTAAATTAATTTGGTCAAAATAGTATATAACAAGTATGGATCACATGTCTGAGAATTTTAAACCTGGTTTGGCTTAAATCTCGTGATAAAGGGCCAGAGGACCCTTACAGTCATTTACAGTATGTGTTCGCGATATTATGTAGAGTGAAGAACTCTAGTTATGTATGTATAACGGATAACTCTAGAATAGCAGAGTGGAAGACGTAATTTAGGTTTTTCGTGTTGGCTGTTTTAAGGATCACGTATGAGAGCATTTAAGCCACGTGAAGTAGAATAAAGGATTCTACACAGTCTTTTTTGAGTATTCGTCCGCGATTGATATTGACTGTTTTAAAGATAACGTATAAGAGCATTTAAGCCACGTGACGTAGAAAAAAGAATTCTACACAGTCTTTCGGTCGCGGTCGGCGTTCGTTTCTTCGAAGTCTTAAAGAGTTTGGACTGCACAATAATTGTCTAGCAAGTATGTTATCATGACGTTCGAGCTTCTCTTTTTGCTTTATATTGATTTTTTGAATTGCCTCTTTAACGAGAGGTATTTTCAAGTCTCGGTGGATGTTTTCATTCCTCATATACCAAGGGGCACTGGTAATGAGCCGCAATGTCTTCGATTGGACTCTCTGGATTTTGTCGAGTTTGCTCGAGCTTGCTTTGCCCCATAGCTGGGCACCGTATAACCAGATATGTTTGATTGCACTGTTGTATAGCTGGACCTTATATTCAAGGCTTAGTTTTGAGTTCGTGATAAGGAGCCAGTGAAATTGATGGACCTTAAGTTTCAGTTGAGTTTTCTTGGTTTCGATATGACTTCTCCAGGTGAGTTTGCGATCCAGGTGGATTCCAAGGCACGTAACATGATCAGTTTGAGAAAAAGAGATATTGTTTAGTTTCAATATCGGACAAGTAATAAAATAAAGTGTGAAAGTTACCTGTGTGCATTTAGCTCCATTGACTTATATTCTCCATTCAGAGAGCCAAGATTCTACTCGTGTGAGATGTACACCTAGATTCATAGATGCAATATCCTGCTTTTTATGTGCGGTCTTTATATAGCGGTATCGTCGGCAAAAGTGGATGTTAGCACGTTTGGGCTGGTAGAGATATCTGCGGTAAACAGAAGGTAAGGGATAGGCCCCAGGACGCTTCCCTGGGGCACACCTGCTAGTATTTCACGGTCATCGGCGACGTGTTGCCCACATTTGACTCTGAATCTGCGGTTTGCCGGTAAGTATTTGCAAATTTTGAAGGTCAAGCCAAAGTGCCAGACTTTGTCAAATGCTTGAGCAATATCCAGAAATACGGGGCAATAATATTCTAGCCGTTTAAATGATTTTTCAATTGCTTGGGTCAGACGGTTTACTTGTTCGATGGTGCTGTGACATTCCCGGAATCCAAACTTATGGTCTGGTATTATGTTATTTAACACGAGGAACGGTTTTATTTTCGATTAAAGAACTTTTTTAAATAGATATGCAGGAAAGCTAATTGATCGGCCTGTATGAGGAAGGTATTGATTTGTCCTTTCCTGGCTTTAAAATCATTTGAATCAGAGAAATTTTCCACACTTGTCTCAAAATAGAGTTAAATAATTTTGCCAAGAACTTCACAGCAATATAGGGAAGTTCCAAGATCATTTTAGGCGTGATAAGATCATATCCAGGTGCTGTACCTGGATTCACGGTTTTTTTTAATGACATTCAGAACTTCATTTGCGTTAGTAAACAATGGAATTACGGCACACATTTTCTCATCAGGTGGAAGGAGGTCGCTACTTGCAGGATTCGGGCGAAATACCTAGGACAGATGGCTTGCAAAAACATTGGCTTTTTCCTCTTCTGATATGGCCCGCTCGCCATTTGTGTCGTGTATTGAAAATTGCGTTTCGTTTGGCATACTAGTATTTCTTAATGTTTTCCATAATAAGTATTTGTTTGAAGCTGTCGGAGTTAAACTTGCAATGATACTTGCATGCTGTCTACTGTCTTCATTTCTAAGTGCTCTTTGCAACCTTTTAGAAGCTTCAGTCAGTCTTAGTCGGGCCGCTGGTGACCTATTTCGTTGCCGTTCGCGACGGAACCTACTTTTGTCACTTACAAGGTGCTCTATTTCTCGGTTAGTGTAAGTATTTAAACTATTTGTCGCTTTTATTTGTGTGTGTGTTGCGTGAATGGCCGCCTGTTCCAGGATCACGTTCAAGTTGGATACGTTGTCATCGATCTCTTCGGCGTTAGAAATTAGATGATTCGAATCTAAATGACTGCTAATGTACTTTCTGTATTTTGACCAGTTAGTTGTGTATGAAGTAAGCCTTAGTGGGTCGTCTACAAGTACTGTCTTCTCGTGAAAAAGAAATATAACTGGCGAGTGGTCTGACGATAAGTCAGGGCAGGTACTGGCAGATAAGTTAGATTTACTAACTCATCTTATTATAACGAAGTCTATCAAGTCAGGCTTTTAATTAATATCAGAAGGTTGACTGGGAGATATAAAGTCCAATTTATTTTGACGTCGCATTAAACATTTATAAAGCTGTTTTCCCCTAACGTTTGCTAAACGGGATCGCCAGTGCGTATGTTTGGCATTGTAGTCACCAACAGCAATAAAGTTGCGTCCGAGACTAATGAAAAAGTTCAGAGGTATATCTTCTGAATTCGCGAACCGCGGGGGGAAATATATTGCTGAAAGGGTAAGAAAACTACCTTGAATCTGGATACGAATTGTTGCCGCTTGAAGGTAGTTTTGTGAGAGTCCTTTACAGACTTCATGTTTTATTCGTTTTCGTATGAGGATACCAGTGCCCCCATAAGCCTTACCGTCGGGGTGTTGAGTACCATAAAATCTAAAATTAGGTATCTGAAAATTGTATTTTCTGTAAGATGCGTTTCAATATTCTGCCGATCTAGGTACTCTGTCAGGTCGTATCTATGTTGGTTCACACCGTTTGCGTTCCATGTACATATCTTAAGAGGGCATATTTTTTGGTAAGTAGAATTTGAATTTACTGATTCTGGTTACGCATGAATTCTTGCATCATTGATTCATTAGTTGACATGAACATGTTTATACTCCGTACCAGTTGTTGAATCATTGATTCAGCTTTACCAAGTTGTTGCACTGGGGATTAGGTGTATTCGCCCTTATAACATTCGCGTATATTATACCGTTTGTAATACCGTTTCCGTCGCTAGAGTAAACTGGAGTCTGTTGGATGTCGATTTTAGGGTTCGGCGCGTTTCGGTTAGAAATGAGTTTACTCTTCTCTTCTACTTTTTGCTTAAGTTCTTTGTAATTCCTACAACCTCTGATGAACTCCTTGCCCTCTGGTTTCTGAGTTCATAGAAAAGGTGGTTCCAGCTGGCCGTTTCAAACAAATAAAGAGACCAACCGGAATTACTTCTAAGAGGTAGCAGTTCTACCGTCTTTATTGTATGATGAGTTGATGTTAACTAAATTGTAAACTAAAGCTAAGGTGGCCTCAAGCGGCACGTTCGCTCAACCAAACAAAAATTTTGTTGGCAGGTCAAATTGAATACAGGGATTATGCTGTTGTATATGTACATCAATTGAAAATACATCTTCAGATTGGTCGTTTTGCAACATGACTTTTATGTTAATTGTTAGTTTGACTTTCTTCACGTGTTTCCACAGAACGGTCGACTTTAAACATGCATTGAGTCCGTCGTCTGGCGTCGACCGTGTAATTACTGGCAGTGTTTGACGAAAAACACCTGCCATCAGAATCATCGCTCCACTAAGCCGTCTTTGTTAAATCTCGCATAATTGTGTCTTATTCGGCCAAAGACTGCGCCATAGCACATTCATTTGAAATGATTAATTGAGTTTGATTTGCTGCAAAACTTTGTTATTCCAGTTTCACCGGAATCCGACAAAAAATCCTCCCAGGTCCTTACTAACAATTCGATCCAACAGTGGAAGGTTTTTTAGAATAGATTCCCTCCATGCATCGCAATCATATGTTTTTTTCGTGTTGCAATGCTTGATTAACTGCGTCTTTCATCGAATGATTGGGAGTTGTCATGCCTAAGTCATATAATACCATGTTGGAGGCACAATGATAGTTTCCTCGCTTAATTTTGAAACAACTTCAGTGACATAAGTAACAAAATGAAATAAATGAAGCCGAATCGGTACAGCCGTCCTCAGCTGATGTGATAACCCATGCTAATTGCTTTATATATGAATTCGTAGCCAAATATTTAATTCTTTTTTATATATGCTTTATTTGAATTATTGAATCTGCTCCAAAGGAGGCTAACAATAAGTATACGAATCTTAAGTATAATTAAATGATGAATCCTAGTATGGACTTCTTGTTATGTGGATCTCTCCTTATTGCAGGAATTTAAATTAATTTGGTCAAAATAGTATATAACTAGTATGGACCCTTACAGTCATTTACAGTATGTGTTCGCGATATTATGTAGAGTGAAGAACTCTAGTTATGTATGTATAACGGATAACTCTAGAATAGCAGAGTGGAAGACGTAATTTAGGTTTTGTATGTTTTTCGTGTTGGCTGTTTTAAGGATCACGTATGAGAGCATTTAAGCCACGTGACGTAGAATAAAGGATTCTACACAGTCTTTTTTGAGTGTTCGTCCGCGATTGATATTGACTGTTTTAAAGATAACGTATAAGAGCATTTAAGCCACGTGACGTAGAAAAAAGAATTCTACACAGTCTTTCGGTCGGCGTTCGTTTCTTCGAAGCCTTAAAGAGCTTGGACTGCACAATAATTGTCTAGCAAGTATGTTATCATAACGTTCGAGCTTCTCTTTGTGCTTTATATTGATTTTTTGAATTGCCTCTTTAACGAGAGGTATTTTCAAGTCTCGGTGGATGTTTTCATTCCTCATATACCAAGGGGAACCGGTAATGAGCCGCAATGTCTTCGATTGGACTCTCTGGATTTTGTCGAGATTGCTCGAACTTGCTTTGTCCCATAGCTGGGCACCGTATAACCAGATATGTTTGACTGCACTGTTGTATAGCTGGACCTTATATTCAAGGCTTAGTTTTGAGTTCGTGATAAGGAGCCAGTGAAGTTGATGGACCTTAAGTTTCAGTTGAGTTTTCTTGGTTTCGATATGACTTCTCCAGGTGAGTTTGCGATCCAGGTGGATTCCAAGGCACGTAACATGATCAGTTTGAGAAAAAGAGATATTGTTTAGTTTCAATATCGGACAAGTAATAAAATAAAGTGTAAAATTTACCTGTGTGCATTTAGCCCCATTGACTTATATTCTCCATTCAGAGAGCCAAGATTCTACTCGTGTGAGATGTACACCTAGATTCATAGATGCAATATCCTGCTTTTTATGTGCGGTGTTTATATAACGGTATCGTCGGCAAAAGTGGATGTTAGCACGTTTGGGCTGGTAGGGATATCTGCGGTAAACAGAAGGTAAAGGATAGGCCCCAGGACGCTTCCCTGGGGCACACCTGCTAGTATTTCACGGTCATCGGCGACGTGTTGCCCACATTTGACTCTGAATCTGCGGTTTGCCGGTAAGTATTTGCAAATTTTGAAGGTCAAGCCAAAGTGCCAGATTTTGTCAAATGCTTGAGCAACATCCAGAAATACGGGGCAACAATATTCTAGCCGTTCAAATGATTTTTCAATTGCTTGGGTCAGACGGTTTACTTGTTCGATGGTGCTGTGACATTCCTGGAATCCAAACTTATGGTCTGGTATTATGTTATTTAACACGAGGAACGGTTTTATTTTCGTTTAAGAACTTTTTTAAATAGATATGCAGGAAAACAAATTGATCGGCCTGTATGAGGAAGGTATTGATTTGTCCTTTCCTGGCTTTAAAATCATTTGAATCAGAAATTTTCCACACTTGTCTCAAAATAGAGTTAAATGATTTTGCCAAGAACTTCACAGCAATATAGGGAAGTTCCATGATCATTTTAGGCGTGATAAAATCATATCCAGGTGCTGTACCTGGATTCACGGTTTTTTTAATGACATTCAGAACTTCATTTGCGTTAGTAAACAATGGAATTACGGCACACATTTTCTCATCAGGTGGAAGGAGGTCGCTACTTGCAGGATTCGGGCGAAATACCTGGGACAGATGGTTTGCAAAAACATTGGCTTTTTCCTCTTCTGATATTGCCCGCTCGCCATTTGTGTCGTGTATTGGAAATTGCGTTTCGTTTGGCATACTAGTATTTCTTAATGTTTTCCATAATAAGTATTTGTTTGAAGCTGTCAGAGTTAAACTTGCAATGAAACTTGCATGCTGTCTACTGTCTTCATTTCTAAGTGCTCTTTGCAACCTTTTAGTAGCTTCAGTCAGTCTTAGTCGGGCCGCTGGTGACCTATCTCGTTGCCGTTCGCGACGGAACCTACTTTTGTCACTTACAAGGTGCTCTATTTCTCGGTTAGTGTAAGTATTTAAACTATTTGTCGCTTTTATTTGTGTGTGTGTTGCGTGAATGGCCGCCTGTTCCAGGATCACGTTCAAGTTGGATACGTTGTCATCGATCTCTTCGGCGTTAGAAATTAGATGATTCGAATCTAAATGACTGCTAATGTACTTTCTGTATTTTGACCAGTTAGTTGTGTATGAAGTAAGCCTTAGTGGGTCGTCTACAAGTACTGTCTTCTCGTGAAAAAGAAATATAACTGGCGAGTGGTCTGACGATAAGTCAGGGCAGGTACTGACAGATAAGTTAGATTTACTAACTCATCTTATTATAACAAAGTCTATCAAGTCAGGCTTTTAATTAATATCAGAAGGTTGACTGGGAGATATAAAGTCCAATTTATTTTGACGTCGCATTAAACATTTATAAAGCTGTTTCCCCTAAGGTTTGCTAAACGGGATCGCCAGTGCGTATGTTTGGCATTGTAGTCACCAACAGCAATAAAGTTGCGTCCGAGACTATTGAAAAAGTTCAGAGGTATATCTTCTGAATTCGAGAACCGCGGGGGGAAATATATTGCTGAAATGGTAAGAAAACAACCTTGAATCTGGATACGAATTGTTGCCGCTTGAAGGTAGTTTTGTGAGAATCCTTCACAGACTTCATGTTTTATTCGTTTTGGTATTAGGATACCAGTGCACTTGGGATTAGGTGTATTCGGCCTTATAACATTCGCGTATGTTATACCGTTTCCGTCGCTAGAGTAAACTGGAGTCTGTTAGATGTCGATTTTAGGGTTCGGCGCGTTTCGGTTAGAAATGAGTTTACTCTTCTCTTCTATTTTTTGCTTAAGTTCTTTGTAAACCTTACAACCTCTGATGAACTCCTTACCCTCTGGTTTCTGAGTTCATAGAAAAGGTGGTTCCAGCTGGCCGTTTCAAACAAATAAAGAGACCAACCGGAATTACTTCTAAGAGGTAGCAGTTCTACCGTCTTTATTGTATGATGAGTTGATGTTAACTAAATTGTAAACTAAAGCTAAGGTGGCCTCAAGCGGCCATATTACAATGACTTTGAGAAAGAAAGAGAAAGAGAGTAATTCAATGTAAATAAGTCCAATATATGTCATTTCAGGCGAATTCACTTTAGAAACTTAAGGGTACTTTAAACTTAAGGATATGAAATATAATGGAAAATAATGAAAATAGTAGAGCAATGAATATGGAATTAAATCTTAAAACTATTGTTGAATTATGGATTCAACATATTCCGCGCCTAAATATTGGTGGGGTCGCACAGACATCCATGCATGACAACGCCAAACTTGGTGTTCTGGACCTTGATGAAGGGATAGCTATCCAGAGGTGCGGATGGGCCCTTTAGAATATCGTTGTAGAGGTCGCGGCCGATAATACCGTGGATTGGACCAAACTCGTGTGGCATAGGATGTGCCCACATATCGCGGACAACATCATTGAACTCCAGGAGCATAGGAAGCAGCTGGTCGTTGACTGGGGCTGGCATATTGACCTGTACTTTGTCTACGATTACAAAGTCTTGAAGCCAAACGTGTTTGGTTTTGGTGAAAACTTGAAAGACTCCGAATGGCATATTCTTTCTCCATTTCGCACGGTAGCATAGAGGTTCGACCATTTCGTACAAGACGTGCGAAAATTGCACATTTTGGTTTAGAGCCAGCGTTATGGAAACGGTTCTATCCCCTGCTCTTAGGTCACACAGCACGACAGAAGCAATCGCTTTGCAATTCTCTCCGTGAGGTCTATTTAAAGGCTTGCATTCCGTGGTGCGCTTAGTCAACTTAGTGAAAGTTTGGCTGCTAGTTGGGGCCTCGTCGGCGTCAGGTTTCGAACGTACAGGGTCTGCCACCATTGCAGCTGCACCAGCTTCGACATTATTATGGTCGGTCACAGCGGTTGGTTCATCCTTCTTAGCTCCCTTAAGGCTAGCCTGAGCTATTTCATAAAAATTGATTGGGGCCTTACTCAGAGCCTTTTCTAACGCCTTGATGGGATAGACCTTAAGATCCTGAACGGTAGGTGCGTCAGGAAGGTTTCCTTCTAGAGTGGAGGAGCTGGCGTTAATGTCCTCTTGGTGAATCATGGTGTGGTGGCGGTGCGAACAAACATTGCATCGCAATGCCGAAGTGCACTCAGCGCGTTGGTGCCAATCGGACAGACAGTTGAGGCAGACTTCCAGTTTTTTGACAGCTTCACGTCGCTCGACCGCGGACATCCATCGAAAGTCCGGGCATCGCTTGAGCAAGTGATTCTTGCGACAAACTTGGCATCTTCCACGGTGTTCCTCGGTTCTGAGGAGAAAACAAGAGAAAAGAGGAAAGAAACAAAAAACGTGCAATAAATAATTGGAATTTGAAAATATGATCATTAGCAAGATTCAAGTTTAGTTTTATTTTGATTTGTGTTAGGTTGTTGAGATGGGAGTATGCAGAGTTTCACGAGCGGACGCATTATTATTCCGTTCTGAGTTTTGATTTCAGCAACACGAACATTATTATCTTTACCGTAGACAACCTTCGTTATTCGGGCCAACCGCCACTCAGTTGAAGGTAATTGGTCGTCTTTTACGATGACAGAGTCGTTCTCTTTCAAATTGTTTTGCGTAGACTTCCACTTGTATCTCCTTTAAGTTCAGTAATATACTCCGATTTTTATCTCTGGCTGAATATATGTTGTATTGCCTTCAACCTTCTTCATCTGATCAAATACGATAAATTCTCTCTTGGAGGATCTTCCGGGGCCTCAGGATGAGCTGTCAAAGGGGCGCCACGTAAAAAATGACAGGGCGTTAATGGTAACAATTCTGATACGTTGTCTGACATGGGTGACAACGGCCTCGAATTCAAAATTGCTTCAATGGGGAGGCCTCCCATATGTGGAGCATATGGAGGTATAAATGACCATGTGAAGCCTTGCAGTCCAAATTTATTGATGAGACACTTTTCTGCTGACTTTAGGAACGCATGATGATCTTGTAGTAGTTTATAACTAGCGCCAACAAAATTTTTCCCGTTATCGGAGAACATCGTTTTTGGCACACCTCGTCGGCCTGTAAATCTTGTAAAAGCTGCTAAGAACGAATCGGTAGAAAGGTCCGAACACACCTCTAAATGAACTGCTCGGGTTGAAAAGCAGACGAACACTGCCGCATAGCCTTTCAATAGTTTAGCATTCCTCAAAGTCGAGCTTTTAATACTAAAAGGACCTGCGAAGTCTACTCCGGTATAAGTAAAATGCAGCGAAAATGTTACCCGTTCGGGTGGCAACGAAGCCATCATTTGGTTTTGGAATTTACGTTTAAATATCGTACATGCCTTGCACGCTCGAATGCCATTTTTAAGCCTGGTGATGTAAAAACCTTGTCGAATGGCACGCAGCATAACATTATATTCTGCATGGCATAGTATCTGGTGACTGTATTTTATAAGGAGATCGGCTAAGTGTGATCTTTCTGGGACAAGAATCGGATGTCGTTCGTCGTAACTAAGACCTGAATTCTCCAAGCGACCGCGAACTCGCATTACACCGCATTTGTCCAGAAAAGGAGCTAGTGCACTAATGTTACTTTTGTTATTAATTAATTTGTTCCTCGTTAGACAATCGTATTCGTGTGGGTAGTAGGTTTGCTGAGAAATACTAAGTAAACGATTCTTGGTTTGATTAATTTCAATGGTCGAAATGTCAATACTCTTAGGGCGAGAATGAGATTTTTCAAACACCCGTAGAACATAGCTCATAACACGTAGGGTGCGAACGTACGTTGAAAATCTTGTGATGATACATTCATTAGCGGTTGTGTAGAAACTAAAAGTTTTTTTCTTCCAAGTCTGTAGGATCAAAACATCGAGGTTCTGGCCATGATTCAACTGGTTTTTGAATCCAAGGCGGATCATTCCACCAAAGCCGATTTTGGATCAAGTCATGCGGTAAGCTGCCACGAGTGCCCAAATTAGCTCGATTGTCCTCTGTCTTGACATGTTTCCAATTAGTAATACTGGTAAAATTCTGAATTTCCGATATTCGAATTGCCACAAAGGTCTTAAGGATTTAGGGAGACTTTTGTAGCTATCCTAGCACTATAGACGAATCAGTCCATAAGTGTAACTCAAAGTCACAATTCAAGGCCTCAATCACGACTTTTATTAAGTTGGTGAGTTATATTGCGCCACACAACTCAAGTTTTGGAATCGTCGTCCTTTTAATTGGAGCAACGCTAGTTTTTGCTATCAGTAAGTTGCTGGATAAAGTGCCGGCATTGTCGACTCTCATGTAGACGGCTCCACAATACGCTCGTTCCGAAGCATCGCAAAAGCCATGGATCTGAACTCGTACACCGGGCGAAAACTTTATCCATCTCGGTATTCTTAGAGATTGTATATGTGCTAAATTATCTTTAAATGAATGCCATTTAACCAGTAAATGCTGTGGAACTGCTTCGTCCCAATTGATGTTTCCTTCCCACAATTGCTGCATCAAAATCTTTGCTACGATGACGATTGGACTCAGCCAACCTAGTGGATCAAATAACCTGGCGATGACCGAGAGTATTTGTCGTTTCGTAACAATTAGCGAATCATTGATCGGACCTATGGCGTAATAAAAAGTATCAGATTTCGCATTCCAGCGAATGCCCAAAGTTTTGACTGTACTGGAGTCGTCAAATTTCAAGAATTCTTCATCGAGAAGATCTTCCCGGGCTACATGTTCCAATAGGTACTTATGGTTTGCCGTGATCTTTTTTAAAGGAAGCTAAAGTTTGCACAAGTTGGGCTTGTTTATTTTTCGCTTCATCCAAACTGTGGCCTCCCGATAGAAAATCATCGACATAAATTTCTTCCTTTAATATTTCAGATGCTTAAGGGCTCGATTCTTCGCAATCACAACTTAACTGTCTCAATGTTCGTATGGCAAGGAACGGCGCACAATTTATTCCAAACGTGACCGTTTTGAGTTCGAAGGATTTGACTGGATCCTTAGGCTGAGGCCGAAAAAGCACTCTCTGATATGCTCGATCAGTTTTATACACAACTATCTGGCGATACATTTTTTCGATGTCTCCTGTGAACACGAACTGGTAATGTCGCCAACGGAGAACAATGTCTGGATGTCTGTCTGAAGGATCGGGCGAGGATACAAAACATTGTTAAGAGAGTAGCCACTACTACTTCTTTTAGATCCATTAAAAACAACTCGTACTTTTGTGGTTTTACTCTCGGGTTTCACGACCGCATGATGGGGTAAAAAGAAAGAGCTCTGTTTCTCTTCTGAAGTTTCAAAAAATTGTATTTCCTCCATGTGGCCGAGATCAATGTACTCCTGTAAAACTCGCTCGTATTGCTGCTTCAGCTCTGGAGTTCTGTTAAATATTTTCTCCATTCGATGATATTGCGCTAATGCCATATTCCTGGATGGTCCCAGGTATACTGTCTCAGGAAATTCTTTACGGTGGGTAGCCGCACAACATATCGCCCATCTGGTTGTCGATAAGTTGTCTGTTGGTAGAATTCCTCGCAATATTCATCTGTGTGATCGACTTTTGTCGTTTGCTCCACTTCTTCGATTTCCCAAAATTAAGTAGAGAATTAAGAGCAGCATCAGCTGATTCACTAACTAATGTTGAAAATGTATTAATTGTCGTTGTCGGTATGTTGCCAGACAAGTACCATCCGAATTGTGATTCTCTGGCTTCTAGGCCGTTTCTTGGTAAGAAAGGACGCCCTCCAAATTAATAAGTGGCAAAGAATCACTCCCAATTATCATATCAATTGCTGAAGGTTTGAAGAAATATGGGTCTGGCAATTTTATATGTTTCAAATCTGGTAAATTTTCGATATTGATTTTCTTAGAAGGTAGAAAATGCGACAATTTAGAAACAACAATGGCTTTTATCCTAATTTTGAACGTTGAATCCAATGATTTCAAATTGACGAGGCACTGGTGACTTGAATTTCCGACGACAGTACCTCCTAATCCTGAGATTTGCGTGTGATGATTGTGTACGGGTAAAGACAGAGATTGTTGAATTCGTTTAGTCACAAAGCTTTTTTCCGAACCAGCATCTAATAATGCTCTTACCGTAAATATTTCTCCAATATTTACAACAGCAGTTGGCAAAATAGTTGTTCCTTCGTGTTATGAAAAATGGGTTTGGACGGAATTAGTTGTAGGATTATAATTCGATCGATTATTCGACCAATTACACGTTGGGTGCACATGCGAATACGTCGATGGTTGTACTGATTGTGACGAATCACTTGCTTCTTGCATTATATGCGACGACTTTCGTTCGTTAGATTCTATATGAAGTAGAGAATGGTGTTTTTTATTACACTGGAAGCATCCCTTTTTACTGAGACAGTTGGATTTAAAATGATTCGACGATAAGCAATTCGCGCAAAATTTATTAGCGTAAACATATTTAATACGTTCATTAACAGATAAAGATTTGAAATTTTCGCAGTTCCTCAAATTATGATCAGCCTTACATTTTTTGCATTTAAGTTTTTGTTTATTAGTGTCTGTTTTTGCGTGAAACAATTGTGATTTATTGTTGTAACTATGATTAGATCTCCTCATATCAGAAATCGTTTCTAACAACTCAATTCTTTTTGACAAAAATTCGTCCATTTGATCCCAGGTTGGGAGTTTATTATGGTCAGACAACGACTCTTCCCATGCACGCAATGTATCCTCTGGTATTTTCGAAGCACAATGATGAACCAAGATTGGATCCCAATTTTCTGTTTTTATGTTATATGATTTAAATATCGCCAAGCTATCGTTGATTCCCCGCTAGATTTGTCGAATTGATTTCGCAGTATCTGCTTGGGTCGTTTGAATACCAAAAAAAAATTTTATCTGCTGATGTACAAGTATCTTAAACATCATAACGATGTTTAAGTGCATCCCACGCCAACTGAAAATTGCCATCCACCAAATCAAACTGTTTTACAATTTGGTGAGCCTCACCCCTGGTTTTATTCCTAAGATGGTAGAGCTTTTGTGCTGATGAAATTACCGAATGGGAACCAAAAACTCCCCAAAATATATCTCGAAAGGCTGGCCACTTGGAATATCCTCCTTCGAAAGGCTGTGTATCGCACGGTGGTAGTTTTAATGATGAAAACGCTTGAGACCCTATCGTTATATCACGTCTGCTGCTTTCATCCAGTTGGGACTGTTTTTGCGGCATTAAATTCTTTCTGCAATTTCGATATTGTTCACAGGCTAAAGCATACTTCTTTGCCGCCATTTCCAACAACTCTGGTGCGTGCTCTCCTTCATCAGCCGTCATTAACTCCTCATAATCGGTGGTTAGTTTTTGCCATCTTCTTTCAAGTTCATCTTCAAGATCAGCAATGCTGCTACCAAATGCTGGTTTACACTCCTCACAAAATGCTTTAATTAATCAAATTTGAAAAGAAATCTTCGCCTTGCCGCCATGTTGAAGTAAACGAAGAAATCTTTACTTTTTTACAATCTGCTCGACGTAAAAATGTTTGTGAATATTATATTTTTCTTAGCTATTTTAAGTATCTTTAGAACGATTAATTATTTATGTTTCTTAACGGGTTGCGTTATGAGTTATTTGAAATCTTTTTTAAAAAAAATAATGTTTGTGCCCCTTATTCGAATTAGCATATGCCTCGTATCGATAACGACAAAAAAATAATTATAATATTGATTACTTCTTCATTTAATCCAACAAATAATGTTCCGTATTTAAATTTTTATGATTTAATATACGCTTTTATTTCTATTATTTTTCTTAAAAAAAAATAAAAACTGGTGATTTTGGGTATTTTATATCAATCCCGTGTAATAAACATCACGATCGGCATACCCTATTTTTTCTCGAGGTAGGCACCCCTACCTATTGAGTGCGACGGCACACAACCAAATACACTGCCAGCTCGTTGCGTCGACTGCGATCACTGTTATGCTGCTTTTGCTTGTACAAAGCAACCACAAATAATATGTCGTTATGAAAAAAGGAACGTTGATTGCGATCACTGCTCGGTATTGAAAAAACAACCACCTTTTGGCAACTTCAATATGTTGTTGTTTTTCTTTCTCTTTGGAATAAATTCTTCTCGTTCGCCTTGAAACTATTACAGTTGGTTACTGAAGATTTTTCTATTCCTTTGGTTTTTGTTGTTGTTATTATTTTGTTCCCTTTGTAGGCAATTATTTGCGCTGGCCTTGAAACTATTACTGGTCGGCGCTTTGATTTTAAATTATTTTATTATTTTTGCAGACCCGCACTATGTTGTTATTGTTCTATTTTATTGATTCTTTATTTTATACTAATAAGCTGGTTGATTTTATGTAAAAAATTATAAAGAAAATATTAAAAAAAAATGTCGTTGACTCACCCTTTTTGTTGTTGTTGCTTTTGCATGTTAAAGGAATGTATGTAGTAGGAATGTATCTAGTACTAAGGTGGTACGTTTCATTGCTGGTAGCAGGTTTTTTTCTCTTTTAACTGTCCTTTGTCCAAACCACAACACTGCACTTTTATTTAATTGTTTTCTACTATATTTTTTAAATGTTTTATGTTAATAATTTTTGTTGTCACTATTTTCCCGGTTTTTGTTCTCATCAAAAATTTGCTGAACTTTTTATACGTCCGTCCGCTTTGACATTCGATCACTTTTGATTTATTCTTTCTTCGTTTCGTTGCCAAATATTGTCGCGTGTGTGTGTGTTGATTTCTATTACTTCTTCTGTTCTAGGCGAAGTTGATGCTTTTTACCTCTCCTTTCTCAGCGGGCGGGTCCTAAAAATTGATATTTCGCTTTGTTAACTTTGATAGCTATTTTGTTTTTGTTTTTCGTTACTTTTCTCTTGAATTCTTAGATTATTGGACTTTGTAACGGGATTTTTATATATGTATTTTTTGTTGCAATTTTTCCTTTTCCTTGTGTTTTGATTTACCGTTTTACATTTTCTTTAGAACTGTATTTTTCCCGATATTAAACTTCTTTGTCTCGAACTTTTTGTTCTTTCTTTACTATTTTAAACGATCATACTCAAAGAAAACCAATTACTACTCCACATACCTGCTCTTGTCCTCTTACTCTCTTTGTAATTGGATACTCTGACCTTCGAGAAATGATGTTGGGTTCTGATTGATGTTGTCGTCTTCTTCTGCCCGAATGATGCCCGCTCCTTGATGACGTCAACTGCTCAAAGCTGATGGATTCTTGCTGAAGTTACGAATTTCTCTGCTACTGGTACTCCTTTTCTGGTAGGATGCCCGCTGCTTGATGTCGTCAACTTCTCAATGCGAATACAAGTGCATGACTTCTGCCCTGTGATGATGATGGATTCTTGCTGAAGTTACGAATTTCTCTGCTACTGGTACTCTTTTTCTGGTAGGATGCCCGCTGCTTGATGTCGTCAACTTCTCAATGTTGATTCTGAATATTGAGACGAATACTTGCGTGTGTGCTTTGTATTCCTATGTAGACACCTTTTCTACACTTCTCTGTCTTCTAGGTTAGAAAACTCGGTTTTTTTTTTGAAAATTCCAAAAAAATGATACTGGAACACATCTAATCCTAAACTTTTTAGGATGTTTTTTCGAAGGACCATATGATGAACTCCTTACCCTCTGGTTTCTGAGTTCATAGAAAAGGGGGTTCCAGCTGGCCGTTTCAAACAAATAAAAAGACCAACCGGTTAACTAAATTGTAAACTAAAGCTAAGGTGGCCTCAAGCGGCCATATTACAATGATGTAGAGAAAGAAAGAGAAAGAGAGTAATTCAATGTAAATAAGACCAATATATGTCATTTCAGGCGAATTCACTTTAGAAACTTAAGGGTACTTTAAACTTAAGGATATGAAATATAATGGAAAAATATGAAAATAGTAGAGAAATGAATATGGAATTAAATCTTAAAACTATTGTTGAATTATGGATTCAGCAACCTCTGTAGTTTGCGGTATGTTGTTCCCCGCAATTACTACACCTTTTCTGTTCCTCCGATTTGACTTTGCAGATGGATGATTGGTGTAGATCACAACATACAACACAAACGGTTGGCAAAGTGCAGTATGATTTTGTGTGTCCATACTCTTGACAATTTTGGCATTGAACGGGATATATGCATTCCGCGAACTTACACTGCAGAAAGAGTGTCTGCGTTGTCCTAACTCTTGAGTGAGACGATGGCCCATCAAGCTGTGAGTTTGTTTAGCTGTGTGTGTGCCTTTTTTATTTTGGTTGTTTTGTTTCACTGATTCTTACACAACTGGATTTGTTGTTTAACTCAAAATTTTATTTTGCCAAAAAACTGCTTGAATTCCTTACAATAAATTCCTTTATAATGAATTCAAACAATTTTAGATAATTATTTTCCCGTCAATTAAGTTTATTTTTGCAATTTCCCTGCTTATTTTATTAGAATTAATTTCCGAGAGGAGTTCTCTTAACGACCGTTCTATTCGCGCGCGGAGAGCTTAAAGAATTCTTAAACTTTCTTAAATAATGTATTTATTTTGTTAGAAAGGTCTTAGTCTTTTCTTTGTTAATCCGTCGAGGAACTTATAACTCTGGGCAACAAAATTTTGACGCTACTTTAGTGCTATAACTGACAAAATGAAATAAATAAAGCCGAATCGGTGCAGCCGCCCTCAACTGATATGATAACCCATGAAAATTGCTCTATATTTGAAATCGTAAAAATGCTAATTCTCAAACTTTCTTAAATAATAGCCGGGTTATTTTCAGGTAACTAGCTTAGTTACCTATTTAGTTAGAAATATGGTATTCTGACATTCAACAAAATTTTGAATCAGATGGCAGAATAAGCTCAACAAAAGTTTGTTTACAAACAAAAAAAGTAAAGCAAATTGTGGGAAACGAATTTTGTTATATCGTTTAGTTTTTTCTTTGTCGTCGGTATATTTCTGTTTCTGCATAATCAATAACACAAGGGAGCAAAATGGATCTTTTTGTATGTTGCTTGAAATTATATAGCAATTTGTTATTAATTTGAGGTCGCTTGTTTTAAATCTAATATCCTTTTTTCTTCATCTGCTCGAATTTTGAAGTTACAGGTACTAATAATCTTTTTGACTTTATTCCAAAAATTATTAATTTTCTTTCCTTAAGCCGGTTTTTAAAATTGTTTTTTTTTAAGATGTAACCTTTGAAAAAAAATCAATTTTTTAAATATCACAAAAAATGACTGAGTAATGTCTGTTTATAACAAATTACACTTTTTAATTTTCTTCACGCTCGAAGTTGATCGGTTGGAGCGAATTGCGCTTTTTATTAGCTATATTGAATATGATATTACTAAAGTAGCTTTTTAAAACATGTATGTACATAAAAATCGATTGAAAATTCACTGAGTTATGCTCATTTCGGTAATAAAATATTTTTCGCCTTTTTTTGATTCTACCTAAAAAAAATAAAATTTTGTATTTTTAAAAATCATGAAAAATGCAAATGGAAAAAAGTGTCAAAACCTATTACTTGCATGTAAAGTTACAAAGCCTATGAACAAAATGAGACAAATATCATGTATATCGATTTTATTTACAATTCAGTAAAGGTATGAATACTAATATGTTGGGAGCAAATTGCGCTATTTATTAGCTTTATTGAATATGATATTACTAAAGTAGCTTTTTAAAACATGTATGTACATAAAAATCGATTGAAAATTCACTGAGTTATGCTTATTTCGGTAATAAATGATTTTTCGCATTTTTTGATTCAACCCAAAAAAATTAAAATCTTGTATTTTTAAAAATCATGAAAAATGAATATGGAAAAAAGTGTCAGAACTATTACTTTCATGTAAAGTTACAAAGCCTATTAACAAAATGGGATAACTATCATGTATATCGATTTTATTCAAAATTCACTAAAGGTATGAATTTCAAAAATTTGCTCGAAATAAGTACAAAATTCTATGGAAAAAAAACTTTGATGACATTTTTATGATTCTGAGAAATAAAAAGAGTAATAAACAAAAGCTAATTTCATATTTAAAATTACGGAGCAAGCTAATAACCGGTCAAAAATGTGCGTGGACGCGGAATTGCTCTTCTTGTTCTTTTATGATAGCTACTCCGTTCACAGTTAAAACAAGTAAAAAATGTTAAGTTTGGCTGTACCGATCTTTGGATACCCTCCACCAGATTCCCAAATATAAAACTATTTTTTTTTAATTTTTGTAATTTATTTATTGTAATTTATTTAAATCAATATAACTAATATAATTTATTATAACTTAAAATTAACATATTTTCTTTTATTTGTCTTTTTTTTATTATTTACACACAATATTTCTTATTAAGAAGCCTAAAAATTATTATAAATAAAAACTAAATGCGTATTACTGTAGCATCATGATGACTGTGTGCTGTAGAATACGTTTGAAATTTTACCGAATTATGTTCGGAGTTGGTGAGAATCCTTTTTGTTCGAAAAGAATTTCTGTTGAATTTTTTTTTCAAAGTTGCGCAGCGTACAAAAACCCTTTTGCGAATAACTAGACATCTCGATCAATTCATCTAGAGCTTGAGATAAAAACATTCTGAAGAGACCTTCAGGGTATGACGCATTTCGATAAACGGCAATTACAAATTGTTCAAAGTTGAACATGTTTAATATTGTGTGCCGGGTAATGTGGTATTTTTAAGTGCAGCCCATAGAATTGTTAACTGCATACTTTAGGTACTATTTGTACGCTCACACATGATCATGCGTTTCCACATGGTGATAATGGACAGTGATAAGATCAGCCCGCTCACACAAGAAATGTGACACTATTTGTGTATTTAGGATTGTGTACGGTTGTTGAAGGTCAACGGAGAATCCCTTGACTTGTAATCACCAGGAGACCGATAGTTCTAGACTATTTTTTAGATGTTCAATTTTCAATGTACATACAATTATTTCTAATAAAAATTAGTATCTTACTAATACTCAACATTGAATGACGTGTGTTTCACTCACAAATATAATTTCAATCTGAAATGCAATGTATTGAAATGTGTGGCTTCCAATACTGTGGTCTCTTTTGAAGAGATATACCGTAGCTTGGAGCTTATCATTTCTAACACAGGTTGTCATTTCCCGTTTGTGACGAACTCTCTCCTCTTCTTGTTCTTCGTTGAAACAATCTATTCGGCTGATAATAGAAAATTCATTAAAACAAGTTTATTCTTCTGGAAAACTACATGTCTCCACAAGACAAATAAATCGCATTTCATTGCAACCCTATCTGTTTATATGACCTGAAAGTGTGCTTGCATACTTTGGATGTTTTGATAAAATAGCTTCATTTGCATTGTCTCTCTCAAAAAATACGTTTGGAGGAAATTTATGGTTTTTGGTGTTTGCAGCTTCTGGAGCTGCATTTTAACTGGATCACAGTTTTCAAAAGACTTTGGCGGTTGGAAATTTCCGATTATGAACAAACCAGATGCATTTGTTGCTCTACTACATGCGACATATAAAGCTCCTCTGCTCATTTTACTACGAGTATAAACTACAACATTGTCATTGATTGCACCTTGGCTCTTATGAATTGTAATTCTTTCTGTTACAACCAGCGGAAATTGCCGTCGATCGATTGATATTTGTTCGTTTCGCTTAAACTGAAACGACCGTTGGCACTTTTCTACAGGAGTCCATAATGTTTCCTGAGGGTGTCGTTTTAGTCGACGAGCTTCTGTTCCTACGTTTTCGTCAGAAAATAATATCGTCAGAGTTTTGGGCCTTCCAGAATCTCTTTCAAAATCAATCGACATTAAGATCCTGGTGGCTCCATTGACGAGACCACGCAATTATTTATATTAATGGTAACCATATATTTCGCTTAGTTTTTAATTTGAGTTCATAAGTAAGTCCTTGGGTTTCAGAAGACTTTAAATTGGCAACTGACCTTAAAATACTGTTTCTTTGTTCTAGTGGCAAAGAATCTGATTTTATGATGTCAGTTACAGTTGAAGTGAACTCCTCTGTATTAATCGGAATTAATTTCAGGGAGTTACTCGAATACTGGTTTGCTTCCTGGTTGGACCAAAATAAATGAATAGCGTCAATTGGAACATCTGCTGCCGAAGCCACAATTCGTAATTTTATAAATTGAACGTCCTCTTGTGTCATCTGGCCATTCTATTGAGGATATGAGCAAAACGTTGGTCTTCTCTCTGTCGCATTATTTCGGTGAGTTCGAAATATGAAAATTATTCCCACAAACTTTCTCCAACTATGACCCCATAAGGATTCGCAGAATTTGAAGAAAATACCCATTTGTCTCCCACGGGAGGGAGTTGTTTAAAATCACTGAAAGCCAGAATTGATACACCGCCGAAAGCATCTGTGCTTTTAAAAAAAATTTCAGTCTAGCGTCTAAAAATCCTAACATCCTCGCTCCGACCATTGAAATCTCATCGATAATTAGGAATTTTAACTCCAAGAACTTGGAAATTATTGAGTTGACGGTATCACTGCTGAGTGGCCTAAGTTCTCCAGAGTACTGGTTTAGTGGCAAAGAAAATATAGCATGCAATGTTGTGCCACCAATCCCAAAAGCCGCTTTTCCAGTTGGAGCACATAGAATTTTTGCTTTTCCACGACGTTTTGTAAAAGATGCTGTAGGTATAAGCATTGCTTTTCGTTGAGTGTTCTAATTGTTGTTAAAAGTTCATCTTCGCTTATCAGTGGTGGCAGTCTTATTAAAAGAACATCGGCATATTCATTTGCTGCACCTCTTTTCTCTGGCTCAATATATTAATATTTTCGTCAATTTCTGGAACTGCCAAAGCTCGAAATTCGTCATCAAGAAGTAGTTTAGTAGCTACGCTGTCTTCACGACCAGAATTTTCAATCTGGTTTGATTCTTGAATTTGTTGCAGAATCTCCTCAAGCTCGCCTTCTTTAAAGAGTTCGAACTGTAGCCTGTTAGCGCTAACAGTATCTTTGTGGACACTGCAAGTACACTCGTTATGGTTTTTAACCAGTTTTTCCAACTCATTACGCCACGGCAACTAAAGCTTCGGAAGTAATCGTCTCTGCTCGTTTCTACTTTAAACGACGGAAATCGAATAATTGCCGGGTTTGTCTTTTTATATACATACCCTGAATTATCTTTCATTCGGAACGCTATTCCTATTTGCTCCGAATTCTCTTCAAAATCTTCAAAGAAATCGTCTTCTTCTTGTGGTCGCCTTGAATTTCTTCGTTGAGTCTTGGGAAATGTGTAGTAAGCTGCAAAGGAAGCCAAGCACAAATCTTCTATTGTATCTGGACGCTGGCTAGTGATTAAGCAGATTAGACTGAAATATTTCTGTTGAATCCTGATCAAGTCTGAGGAGATCCTGTTGTGGCTTGAGTATTCTAACGCGCTTTTCGGACAAAAAGGTGTTTATGAAAATTTCTGCGTTGCTTCATTGAGATAGACTCATTCCCAAAATATTATAGGAAGCCTCCTGAGCTGAAACTTCGGATGCGTTTGTAAGTTTGTTTCCAATATGTTGCAGTCTTTGCTTTACCGTAAAATTTTCCTCGCGGATTTCATTCATTGCTTCTTGCAGTAATTTTGAGACTCCACGGTTTGATTTGTTAATATAATTAACAATATAGACCACACATGCGTAAGCATCTAAAACAAAAGTCGATATCCATGTTTGCTCTCTGTGTGGACAAAATTTATGGCTAAATGCGTTAACACTCCTATTCTTGATCGTCCTTTTTAGGAAAATTTGGGGTTTTTTGAGAGACGACCTTAGAGCTAAAATGTATTCATCGTTGGTCAAGTTGATTCGGTCATCTGCTAAAAAAAAATTCAAAACAATCTAACCTATTAACTTCCTCATCTGTCAATTTGGCATTAAGAAGTGTGTGAATTTAATCAATGTTTTCTTTGTGTTGCTTTAATTGATTTATATTTATACTTTCCGGAAGTGGAAGCAAAATTTCAGTAGTTGGTAATGGAGGACAAGGAATTCGAAATCTACAAAACTTTTGACCCCTTATTTCTTTTTAGCAAGTTCTGGTATGGTTGTGATGCTGATAGGAAATATAGCTTTGCAAGTATTCTATTGTTAAATCAGTTGAAAAAAATTTATAAATAAAATTTGTGACTGGTGGAAGTGTAGTTTGATTATCAATATTTATCTTGGGAGCATTCCTAAGTCAATATATGCCATGAACATGTTTTGAACCGCGTTGCTGAAATTCAATTCTCCAGCAAAACTTATCTACACTGAATTCCTCAAAAATACCGTCATTAGCCTTGAAATTTTTAAAAAGGTGGCGAATTCTTTAATCAAAATATCCGGAACATGTTATTGGATCTTTTCGAATGAGATTATACTTTCCAACAGAACTTCTTCTTCAGAAACATCCCTATTTTCTAGTACTTTCATAAAAATAACTAAAAGTTCAGGCCATTGTGATTGTGACAACGTGATAAAAAAAACGTGGGAAGACCAAATTGGCGAATTATTGCCAAAACCGTCTTTTCACCCTCCCAGTGGGCCGGAGACGAATGAATTCCTTTAAGAATGTGGTAGCCTTCGTCGTGTTGGATCAGATTTTGAATGAAATCATTATTTTAAATGCAGTGTAATTTCACTGGCCGATTTTCTTACGCAGACATGTGGATATGCTACTCTTTATCCGGGATAATTCAAGCTTTTTGTAGCAATATTAAATCTTGTCTACGCGCGCGCACCGCCTGTAATAACGCCTCGATTCAGATTTTATTATTCGTCCAACTGTTGTTTCGCATGTGCGCTTGATACCACAGTATCTTCGTCTCCAATTAAGTCCAAAGGTCTTCGTCCATCACCGTGAGCCACAGATATATTTTGCACTGGAATATTTTCTGCTCTATTATTTTCGATTAAGGTTTCTTTTCGTCGTTATCATTAACTTCGCTAATAAGATTTAATACCAAATCATGATCGTCTACATTCAACACAAACGGAATATCATCCAAAACATTTTCGTCGTTATCATTAACTTCGCTAATAAGATTTAATACCAAATCATGATCGTCTACATTCAACACAAACGGAATTTCTTCAGTTGATCCGATATGATTTAACCAATCATCTGAAATGGTAATATTGTGCTTTTTAAATAGTTCGGTATTAACCAAGTAATGGGCTGCTTGGAAAATTTTTACAGTCCTAATGGTCTCCGTCATAAAACTTTGATTGTATTCCAACCTACGCTTAAGATGATCTTGTATAACTTCGGTTTGGTCAACGGAGCGTGGAAGGATATTGACAGTCGAACTTAAATCGATTGGAACATTAACTATTGCTCCCCGAATGAAACACTGCCGAGTGTAACCTAGAGATAAAATTCTCATAAATGGAATTCTTGGAGATGCAAAACATTCTTCAAGAGGTGGTAAGCCCACAAGTTTATCTGGAATGGCTGGAAAATGAAATCCTTTGGAAAGGCATAAACTTAGAATTTTTCCTGAATTTGCCATTTTGTGGCAGGTATTGCAGAATTTTGTAATAATTATTTTCAGTGGGAAAGATATCAGACAGAAAGAAAACTTCGGATAAGTGGGAATAACTTCGAAGAGTTGTTTCCTTACTCAATTGCTTTACTTGTTTGGGGAACCAAAGGCCGCCACGGCAAATACAAATTTCTGTTGGTCCAAACTTAACATTTTTGTTAAATTCCGATAATATCTTATATCCATGACGCTGTGAATCTAACTGAATAATCTGGACTCCGGCGAAAGATTTTGTCTGGTTTGCCTTCTTCGCAATGTTTCTCTCGCGTTTTAAACCAGACGGTTGGGATTATTCGATAATGCCTTATACGTAAACTTGCCCTTTTTTTAAGATTACCTGACCGAGTTTGAGCCATTTGGCTGTATGAGCCGCGCTGTATACGTTTCATCTTGTCGCCTTGCCGATCTTCTTTGTGTGTTCCGTTCTCGTTCACTTCGCAAATAGGTGGCTTCTCAGTGACCGCCGCCGATTGGTCCTTCTTCGTACTCCTTGCATGTATGTTGTATTTTGTCGTCGTGATGATCCTTCTCCTTGCACGTATGTTGTATTTTGTCGCCGTGATGACCGCCTTTGCGAATTCCATTCTCGTTCACTTTGAATATAATTTGGGCTCCGTCGTCGCAGAGAACGCCGCAGATTGGTGCTTTCTCCTTCCCCGTGCATGTACGTTGTATCTTGTCGTCGGAATGACCTCCTTTGTTTCCATTCTCGTTCACTTTGCATATATGTGGGGTTCCGTCATCGCAGTGAACGCCGCAGGTTGGTCCTTCCTCGTTCCTCTTGCATATATGCTGGATCTTCACGATGTAATGAACGTTCTTCTGTATTGCTTTCCTTCTCTTCATTTTCTGGGCATCGTGATCACGCTGACGCTCCTGCTGACGATATTCGACATTCAGTCTTCTGGCTGCAATGCGTTCAGAGTTTCTGGTTCCATCTTCTGGATTTTCTTCTCTGTGTTAAATAACTACCTGTCTGACCAAACGTCTTCTCTGTTGGGCAGATTGTCTTTGCAGTCTTGGTATACTTTTATAAGTACGGATTATATATTTCAGGAAAATTTGAGATACAAAGCAACTTAATAGCTTGTTGCTGCTTTTCACGTTCACTTATTAAAAATGTAGAGTATGTAATAAACACTAGAATTAGATTATTTTAAATTTAACGGCACAAACACACAATATTTGGATATATACACTGAAATATATAGATGACACTGACTTGTTCGATTATTGTACACTTTTTGTTGAGATTTTTGACACGTCTGTTCACTTGTAAATTTCGTAACGAAATAATCAAATTCGACTGCAGCGGTTTTTTATATACCTTTTTTTGCAAAATATAGGTAAATATTATTCTGACCATTGGTAGAAACCCAAGAACAAATTGGGTTATGCAATCTACCCCTTTGCCTATTGTAAAAATTAGCAATAAGGCGGAAAAACACAAATGTACAATAAAACTATATTTTTACCTTTAGGTAAACATAAGAGACTAAGTTTTTTTTACATATTACAGGTAGTATGACCAAAAGCCTAATTGTGTATGTCCAAATTGGTACCTGCTACCTGTTTTATTGAAAAATTGCGTAAATGTGTGTTCATTGCTTTACAGCCGGCAACCTTTTCAAAATTAAGGTAATTGGATCATTCATAAAATCGCCCTTGAAACTGCACATATATAAGAAGTCAACTTTACCTAAACTATTTTCAAAAAAAACTAATTGATAAAGGTAAAATGAAACACAATCAGTTGACGTTATTTTTTAAATACCTGAATATAGAACAAGATGCAAAATAAATTATCAATCAATGTCACTTTGCCATTTTGTTAAAAACTTGTCTTCTATTTAAATATAGAAGCAAGAGGTCTTGAGCCGGTTTAGTCCCTGTTCAATTATGCAGAAAAGTAATATAAATACAATTGCCCATGGTACTTCATGGCTGTACCCCATTGCATTCACGTTTGGTATAGAAGTGTGTATAAAAAATCGTTATGCGTAAAATTCCATCTCGATAGGTCAAGCTTGTAATGAGTTATAGTCATATTATTTCTCAAGGCCCATGAGATCGTTTGTAAGAGAGGTACCAGAAGGGACTTTCCAAACTAAATTAATTTTCATTTCGATAGGTCAAGTTTGTGGTGAGTTATTGTCATATTATATCTCAAGGCCCATAATGTCGGTTGTAGGGGAGGTACCGGATAGGCCTCCCCAAAATCAGCTAAATTTGGTACAGAAGTTTGTTCTATATACGATAGAATGCTTTATGTGCAATACTTCATTTCGATAGGTCAAGTTTGCGATGAGTTATCTACATATTATTTCTCAAGGCCCTTAAAGTTGTTTGTATGGGAGGTATCAGAAGGGACTACCCAATCTCAACTCAAATTGGTCCAGAAGTGTGCGCTATATTTGGAATGTTTATGTGTAAAATTTCATTTCGATAGGTCAAGTTAGTAATGAGTTCTCGTCATATTATTTCCCCAGGCCATAAAGACCGTTTGTGTGGCAGGTATTAAAAGAGGATACCTTATATCAACTCAATTTGGTGCAGATGTGTGTTCTATATATAAATCTTTATGTGGGAAATTTCATATCGATAGGTCAAGTTTGTGGTGAGTTATCGTCATAGTATTTCTCAAGACCCGTAAGACCGTTTGTGTGGGAGGATAATTAGGAATTTTAACTCCAAGAACTTGGAAATTATTGAGTTGACGGTATCACTGCTGAGTAGCCTAAGTACTCCAGAGTACTAGTTAAGTGGCAAAGAAAATATAGCATGCAATTTTGTGCCCCAATTCCAAAAGCCGCTTTTCCAGTTGGAGCACAAAGTAAAACTTTGGGAAGAGCTGGATTTGCGCCTGCTACTAAGTTGAAACTGTGGGTTACCGCCTGGCAAATTGTTTTAATTAGCCGTTTTGCCAACGCCACCACCAATATATTCATAGAATTTTTGCTTTTCCACGACGTTTTGTAAAAGATGCTGTAGGTATAAGCGTTCCTTTTCGTTGAGTGTTCTAATTGTTGTTAAAAGTTTATCTTCGCTTATCAGTGGTGGCAGTCTTATTAAACGAACATCGGCATATTCATTTGCTGCACCTCTTTTCTCTGGCTCAATATATTAATATTTTCGTCACTTTCTGGAACTGCCAAAGCTCGAAATTCGTCATCAAGAAGATGTTTAGTAGCTACGTTGTCTTCATGACCAGAATTTTCAATCTGTTTTGATTCTTGAATTTGTTGCAGAATCTCCTCAAGCTCGCCTTCTTTAAAGAGTTCGAACTGTAGCCTGTTAGCGCTAACAGTATCTTCGTGGACACTGCAAGTACACTCGTTATGGTTTTTAACCAGTTTTTCCAACTCATTACGCCACGGCAACTAAAGCTTCGGAAGTAATCGTCTCTGCTCGTTTCTACTTTAAATGACGGAAATCGAATAATTGCCGGGTTTGTCTTTTTATATACATACCCTGAATTATCTTTCATTCGGAACGCTATTCCTATTTGCTCCGAATTCTCTTCAAAATCTTAACCGACATCGTCTTCTTCTTGTGGTCGCCTTGAATTTCTTCGTTGAGTCTTGGGAAATGTGTAGTAAGCTGCAAAGGAAGCCAAGCACAAATCTTCTATTGTATCTGGACGCTGGCTAGTGATTAAGCAGATTAGGCTGAAATATTTCTGTTGAATCCTGATCAAGTCTGAGGAGATCCTGTAGTGGCTTGAGTATTCTAACGCGCTTTTCGGACAAAAAGGTGTTTAAGAAAATTTCTGCTTTGCTTCATTGAGATAGACTCATTCCCAAAATATTATAGGAAGCCTCCTGAGCTGAAACTTCGGATGCGATTGTAAGTTTGTTTCCAATATGTTGCAGTCTTTGCTTTACAGTAAAATTCCCCTCGCGGATTTCATTCATTGCTTCTTGCAGTAATCTTGAGACTCCACGGTTTGATTTGTTAATATAATTAACAATATAGACCACACATGCGTAAGCATCTAAAACAAAAGTCAATATCCATGTTTGCTCTCTGTGTGAACAAAATTTTATGGCTCAATGCGTTAACACTCCTATTCTTGAACGTCCTTTTTAGCAAAATTTGGGTTTTTTTTGAGAGACGACCTTAGAGCTAAAATGTATTCATCGTTGGTCAAGTTGATTCGGTCATCTGCTAAAAAAAAATTCAAAACAATCTAACCTATTAACTTCCTCATCTGTCAATTTGGCATTAAGAAGTGTGTGAATTTAATCAATGTTTTCTTTGTGTTGCTTTAATTGAATTATATTTATACTTTCCGGAAGTGGAAGCAAAATTTCAGTAGTTGGTAATGGAGGATAAGGAATTCGAAATCTACAAAACTTTTGACCCCTTATTTCTCTTTAGCAAGTTCTGGTATGGTTGTGATGCTGATAGGAAATATAGCTTTGCAAGTATTCTATTGTTAAATCAGTTGAAAAAAAATTATAAATAAAATTTATGACTGGTGGAAATGTAGTTTGATTATCAATATTTATCTTGGGAGCATTCCTAAGCCAATATATGCCATGAACATGTGGTGAACCGCGTTGCTGAAATTCAATTCTCCAGCAAAACTTATCTACACTGAATTCCTCAAAAATACCGTCATTAGCCTTGAAATTTTTAAAAAGGTGGCGAATTCTTTAATCAAATTATCCGGAACATATTATTGGATCTTTTCGAATGAGATTATACTTTTCAACAGAACTTCTTCTTCAGAAACATCCCTATTTTCTAGTAATTTCATTAAAATAACTAAAAGTTCAGGCCATTGTGATTGTGACAACGTGATAAAAAAAAACGTGGGAAGACCAAATTGGCGAATTATTGCCAAAACCGTCTTTTCAGCCTCCCAGTGGGCCGGAGACGAATGAATTCCTTTAAGAATGTGGTAGCCTTCGTCGTGTTCGATCAGATTTTGAATGAAATCATTATTTTAAATGCAGTGTAATTTCACTGGCCGATTTTCTTACGCAGACATGTGGATATGCTACTCTTTATCCGGGATAATTCAAGTTTTTTGTAGCAATATTAAATCTTGTCTACGCGCGCGCACCGCCTGTAATAACGCCTTGATTCAGATTTTATTATTCATCCAACTGTTGTTTCGCATGTGCGCTTGATACCACAGTATCTTCGTCTCCAATTAAGTCCAAAAGTCTTCGTCCATCACCGCGAGCAACAGATATATTTTGCACTGGAATATTTTCTGCTCTATTATTTTCGATTAAGGTTTCTTGGGGTTAATAATATCATCCAAAACATTTTCGTCGTTATCATTAACTTCGCTAATAAGATTTAATACCAAATCATGATCGTCTACATTGAACACAAACGGAATTTCTTCAGTTGATCCGATATGATTCAACCAATCATCTGAAATGGTAATATTGTGCTTTTTAAATAGTTCGGTATTAACCAAGTAATGGGCTGCTTGGAAAATTTTTACAGTCCTAATGGTTTCCGTCATAAAACTTTGATTGTACTCCAACCTACGCTTAAGATGAACTTGTATAACTTCCGTTTGGTCAACGGAGTGTGGTAGGATATTGACAGCCGAACTTAAATCGGTTGGAACATTAACTATTGCTCCCCGAATGGCGCACTGCCGATTGTAACCTAGAGATAAAATTCTCATAAATGGAATTCTTGGAGATGCAAAACGTTCTTCAAGAGGTGGTAAGCCCACAAGTTTATCTGGAATGGCTGGAAAATGAAATCCTTTGGAAAGGCATAAACTTAGAATTTTTCCTGAATTTTCCATTTTGTGGCAGGTATTGCAGAATTTTGTAATAATTATTTTCAGTGGGAAAGATATCAGACAGAAAGAAAACTTCGGATAAGTGGGATTAACTTCGAAGAGTTGTTTCCTTACTCAATTGCTTTACTTGTTTAGGGAACCAAAGGCCGCCACGGCAAATACAAATTTCTGTTGGTACAAACTTAACATTTTTGTTAAAGTCCGATAACATCTTATTTCCATGACGCTGTGAATCTAACTGAATAATCTGGACTCCGGCGAAAGATTTTGTCTGGTTTGCCTTCTTCGCAATGTTTCTCTTGCGTTATCAACCAGACGGTTGGGATTATTCGATAATGGCTTATACGTAAACTTGCCCTTTTTTTAAGATTACCTGACCGAGTTTGAGCCATTTGGCTGTATGAGCCGCGCTGTATACGTTTCATCTTGTCGCCTTGCCGATCTTCTTTGTGTGTTTCGTTCTCGTTCACTTTCTTCGTACTCCTTGCATGTATGTTGTATTTTGTCGTCGTGATGATCGTTGTCCTTGCACGTATGTGGCATTTGTCGCCGTGATGACCGCCTTTGCAAATTCCATTCTCGTTCACTTTGCATATAATTTGGGCTCCGTATTCGCAGAGAACGCCGCAGATTGGTCCTTTCTCCTTCTCCTTGCATGTACGTTGTATCTTGTCGTCGGGATGACCTTCTTTGTTTCCATTCTCGTTCACTTTGCATATATGTGGGGTTCCGTCATCGCAGTGAACGCCGCAGGTTGGTCCTTCCTCGTTCCTATTGCATATATGCTGGATCTTCATGATGTGATGAACGTTCTTCTGTATTCCTTTCCTGTTCTTCATTTTCTGGGCATCTTGATCACGCTGACGATATTTGACATTCAGTCTTCTGGCTGTAATGCGTTGAGAGTTTCTGGTTCCATCTTCTGGATTTTCTTCTCTGTGTTGAATATCTGCCTGTCTGACCAAACGTCTTCTCTGTTAGTCAGATTGTCTTTGCAGTCTTGGTATACTTTTATAAGTACGGATTATATATTTCAGGAAAATTTGAGATACAAAGCAACTTAATAGCTTGTTGCAGCTTTTCACGTTCACTTATTAAAAATGTAGAGTATGTAATAAACACTAGAATTAGATTGTTTTAAATTTAACGGTACAAACACACAATATTTGGATATATACACTGAAATATATAGATGACACTGATTATTGTATTGTACACTTTTTTATTGTACACTTTTTGTTGAGATTTTTGACACGTCTGTTCCCTTGTAAATTTCGTAACGAAATAATCAAATTCGACTGCAGCGGTTTTTTATATACCTTTTTTTTGCAAAATATAGGTAAATATTATTCTGACCATTGGTAGAAATCCAAAAACAAATTGTGTTATGCAATCTAACCCTTTGCCTATTGAAAAATTAGCAATAAGGCGGAAAAACACAAATGTACAATAAAACTATATTTTTACCTTTAGGTAAACATAAGAGACTAAGTTTTTTTAAATATTACAGGTAGTATGACCAAAAGCCTAATTGTATGTGTCCAAATTGGTACCTGCTACCTATTTTATTGAAAAATTGCGTAAATGCGTGTTCATTGATTTACAGCCGGCAACCTTTTCACAATTAAGGAAATTGGAACATTCATAAAATCGCCCTTGAAACTGCACAAATATAACAAGTCAACTTTCCCTAAACTATTTTCAAAAAAACTAATTGATAAAGGTAAAATGAAACACAATCAGTTGACGTTATTTTTTAAATACCTGAATATAGAACAAGATGCAAAATAAATTATGCAGAAAAGTAATATGAAATCAATTGTCCATGGTACTTCATGGCTGTACCCCATTGCATTGACTAATTTTTTTTTCTTGAATGGTGAAAATATTTAGTTAAAGTATTGTTTTCACGTTTGGTGTAGAAGTGTGTATAAAAAATCGTTATGCGTAAAATTCCATCTCGATAGGTAAAGCTTGTAATGAGTTATAGTCATATTATTTCTCAAGGCCCATAAGACCGTTTGTAAGAGAGGTACTAGAAGGGACTTTCCAAACTAAATTAATTTTCATTTCGATAGGTCAAGTTTGTGGTGAGTTATTGTCATATTATTTCTCAAGGCCCATAAGGCCGGTTGTAGGGGAGGTACCGGATAGGCCTACCCAATATCAGCTAAATTTGGGAAGACCAAATTGGCGAATTATTGCCAAAACCGTCTTTTCAGCCTCCCAGTGGGCCGGAGACGAATGAATTCCTTTAAGAATGTGGTAGCCTTCGTCGTGTTGGATCAGATTTTGAATGAAATCATTATTTTAAATGCAGTGTCATTTCACTGGCCGATTTTCTTACGCAGACATGTGGATATGCTACTCTTTATCCGGGATAATTCAAACTTTTTGTAGCAATATTAAATCTTGTCTACGCGCGCACACCGCCTGTAATAACGCCTCGATTCAGATTTTATTATTCGTCCAACTGTTGTTTCGCATGTGCGCTTGATACCACAGTATCTTCGGCTCCAATTAAGTCCAAAAGTCTTCGTCCATCACCGCGAGCAACAGATATATTTTGCACTGGAATATTTTCTGCTCTATTATTTTCGATTAAGGTTTCTTGGGGTTAATATCATCCAAAACATTTTCGTCGTTATCATTAACTTTGCTAATAAGATTTAATACCAAATCATGATCGTCTACATTGAACACAAACGGAATTTCTTCAGTTGATCCGATATGATTTAACCAATCATCTGAAATGGTAATATTGTGCTTTTTAAATAGTTCGGTATTAACCAAGTAATGGGCTGCTTGGAAAATTTTTACAGTCCTAATGGTTTCCGTCATAAAACTTTGATTGTACTCCAACCTACGCTTAAGATGAACTTGTATAACTTCCGTTTGGTCAACAGAGTGTGGTAGGATATTGACAGTCGAACTTAAATCGGTTGGAACATTAACTATTGCTCCCCGAATGGCGCACTGCCGATTGTAACCTAGAGATAAAATTCTCATAAATGGAATTCTTGGAGATGCAAAAGTTCTTCAAGAGGTGGTAAGCCCACAAGTTTATCTGGAATGGCTGGAAAATGAAATCCTTTGGAAAGGCATAAACTTAGAATTTTTCCTGAATTTGCCATTTTGTGGCAGGTATTGCAGAATTTTGTAATAATTATTTTCAGTGGGAAAGATATCAGACAGAAAGAAAACTTCGGATAAGTAGGAATAACTTCGAAGAGTTGTTTCCTTACTCAATTGCTTTACTTGTTTAGGGAACCAAAGGCTGCCACGGCAAATACAAATTTCTGTTGGTCCAAACTTTACATTTTTGTTAAATTCCGATAATATCTTATTTCCATGACGCTGTGAATCTAACTGAATAATCTGGACTCCGGCGAAAGATTTTGTCTGGTTTGCCTTCTTCGCAATGTTTTTCTTGCGTTTTAAACCAGACGGTTGGGATTATTCGATAATGCCTTATACGAAAACTTGCCCTTTTTTTAAGATTACCTGACCGAGTTTGAGCCATTTGGCTGTATGAGCCGCGCTGTATACGTTTCATCTTGTCGCCTTGCCGATCTTCTTTGCGTTGAGAGTTTCTGGTTCCATCTTCTGGATTTTCTTCTCTGTGTTGAATATCTGCCTGTCTGACCAACGTCTTCTCTGTTGGGCAGATTGTCTTTGCAGTCTTGGTATACTTTTATAAGTACGGATTATATATTTCAGGAAAATTTGAGATACAAAGCAACTTAATAGCTTGTTGCTGCTTTTCACGTTCACTTATTAAAAATGTAGAGTATGTAATAAACACTAGAATTAGATTGTTTTAAATTTAACGGTACAAACACACAATATTTGGATATATACACTGAAATATATAGATGACACTGACTTGTTCGATTATTGTACACTTTTTGTTGAGATTTTTGACACGTCTGTTCACTTGTAAATTTCGTAACGAAATAATCAAATTCGACTGCAGCGGTTTTTTATATACCTTTTTTTGCAAAATATAGGTAAATATTATTGTAACCATTGGTAGAAACCCAAGAACAAATTGCGTTATGCAATCTAACCTTTTGCCTATTGAAAAAATTATCAATAAGGCGGAAAAATACAAATGTACAATAAAACTATATTTTTACCTTTAGGTAAACATAAGAGACTAAGTTTTTTTTAAATATTACAGGTAGTATGACCAAAAGCCTAATTGTGTATGTCCAAATTGGTACCTGCTACCTGTTTTATTGAAAAATTGAGTAAATGTGTGTTTATTGCTTTACAGCCGGCAACCTTTTCATAATTAAGGTAATTGGAACATTCATAAAATCGCCCTTGAAATTGCACATATATAAGAAGTCAACTTTACCTAAACTATTTTCAAAAAAAACTAATTGATAAAGGTAAAATGAAACACAATCAGTTGACGTTATTTTTTAAATACCTGAATATAGAACAAGATGCAAAATAAATTATGCAGAAAAGTAATATAAATACAATTGCCCATGGTACTTCATTGCTGTACCCCATTGCATTGACTAATTTTTTTTCTTGAATGGTGAAAATATTTAGTTAAAGTATTGTTTTCACGTTTGGTGTAGAAGTGTGTATAAAAAATCGTTATGCGTAAAATTCCATCTCGATAGGTAAAGCTTGTAATGAGTTATAGTCATATTATTTCTCAAGTCCCATAAGACCGTTTGTAAGAGAGGTACCAGAAGGGACTTCCCAAACTAAACTAATTTTCATTTCGATAGGTCAAGTTTGTGGTGAGTTATTGTCATATTATTTCTCAAGGCCCATAAGGCCGGTTGTAGGGGAGGTACCGGATAGGCCTACACAATATCAGCTAAATTTGGTACAGAAGTTTTTTCTATATACGATAGAATGCTTTATGTGCAATACTTCATTTCGATAGGTCAAGTTTGCGATGAGTTATCTACATATTATTTCTCAAGGCCCTTAAAGCTGTTTGTATGGGAGGTATCAGAAGGGACTACCCAATCTCAACTCAAATTGGTCCAGAAGTGTGCGCTATATTTGGAATGTTTATGTGTAAAATTTCATTTCGATTGGTCAAGTTAGTAATGAGTTCTCGTCATATTATTTCCCCAGGCCATAAAGACCGTTTGTGTGGCAGGTATTAAAAGAGGCTACCTTATATCAACTCAATTTGGTGCAGAAGTGTGTTCTATATATAAATCTTTTATGTGGAAAATTTCATATCGATAGGTCAAGTTTGTGGTGAGTTATCGTCATAGTATTTCTCAAGACCCATAAGACCGTTTGTGTGGGAGGTACCAGTAGGGCCTTTCCGATCTTAACCAAATTTAGCGCAAAAATCTGTTCTATATATTAATCTTTATGCCGAAAAGTCTCGATAGGTCAATTGTGTAGTGAGTTATTGTCATATTATGTTTCAAGGCCCATGAGACCGTTAGTGTGGGAGGTACCAGTAAGACTTTTCCGATCTCAACCCTATTCTGCGTGTGTTGTATATACAAATCTTGATGTGTAAAATTTCATTTCGATCAAGTTTCAAGTTTGCGGTGAGTTATAGTCATATTATTTCGCAAGGCCCATAAGGCCATTTGTATAGGAGGTACAAGAAATGCGTATATAGAGATTATTATTTGCAAAATTTCAGTGATTTTGCTCAAGAAACTGGACGGATATTTCCAAATAAAAACTAATTTTTATGAGGTAGTGTCGGTTGAGGGTCTCCAACACCAACTTTCCGTAGAGCTATATGCCTCATTTTCATAACCATGCTGCGCTAACGACACATGTTTCAGCTTCCTAGCTGTTTTCATGCAGGCTTTATCTTGTTTTCAACAGCCGGCCAACATGGCTAGATCGTCTAGAATTTTACGAGGATCAAGAATATATATACTTTGTTGGGTCTCCGATGATTATTTCAAGGTGTTACAAACAGAATGACAAAACTAATATACCCTCCATTGTATGGTGGAGGGTACAAAAATGAAAAAAAGCGAAGTGCACATTTTTATTGATGTGTGTTTTTCCGTTGGCTACCAGTAATGGATTAGTTATTTACAGAAATTACATGCACATTTATGAGTGGTCAAATTTGGCAAGTTTAGAACACACGCATTGTAAAAAACTAATAATGATGCCAAACGAACGCACATAAATTGAAGTTTCTGAACCCTGGTATCAGGAGGCTGAATCAGGTATATGGCCACCCTTAACAGATGCATACATTCATAAGTACCAGCCAGTAAAATATTGGAAAATATGTAGTATATAAAGGCGCTCATTGATCTGTTTTTGTAATTCAACAATAGTTAACGAACGCGAAAAGTACAATTAATTTTTCTCCGGTTATTAAAAATTGAATAACGACAAAAAGTAAAAGTACAAATCCGCAAAAATATAAATCTACTACTACATCCGATTTCCCATCCAAACCCGTGACTAGTACTGGATTCCTAATACTGTATGTTACAATTTCTTACAGTATTGAAGGTTATGGGCAAACAAGAAACGGACCAATTTCAAGTACTAAACACCAATGATCTGGTCGATTGCTGTTTTGTTTCGGGCTCATACGCATAAATCCATGATTCGTCACCTGTGACGATGTTATAAACGTCTTTTAAAGCACCGCGATCGAATATTTTCAAAATTTCTTTGCACCAATCGACACGATCCTTTTTTTTGAGCGATTGTCAAACTGTGCGTGATCCAACGAGAACAAATCTTTTTTACTGCCAGATGTTCATGCAATATCGAATGTATGCTGGTGGAAGAAATTACCAAGGATGCCTCTACCTCACGGTATGTAACATGACGATCTTTCATTATCAGTTCACTAACGGCATCAATGTTTTCTGGCACAATGGCCGTTTTTAGACGACCTTCGTCTTTGAGCGAACGTAAGCCACGATAGGTTGGTGCTTCATCGCCATACAAAGATTTATGTTCATCGAAAATGTTTACGTGTTAATTTAATTTTTTTGCCAAACTGAATTTTTCAAGTCAGTGTAAACTACACAAATGATGTTCGTATGTCAACACGTTCTGAGTACGTTTATGCAAAAAAATGTCGAACTTTCCAATCGAAATGTCAGATGGCAGCAGGCAACACTTAGAGGTACAAGAAAAGTACAATTGTATCAACTTTTGCACCTCTGGTATACATTGGTAGTCATAGAATAAAAAAACCAAAAAATGGTATCAGACTTGAAAGTTTTGACTATTTTGTTTAGCACTAGCACCCCCGGTAAACGTAGTTTTGCCTTCACATTTTATTTGTTTAGTTATTAAAATGTGTAAAATTAATAAAGTCCAATTTAAAACCTTGGTATTGTTACTTCGTTGGTTCGTCACGTTTTTCATCTCAACATGCGTGCCAGTGCAACGATGTGTTTAATTCATATTTCCAATCATAATGATTTATAGTGATTATAAGTGGTAATCCGGCTTATTTCAGAGATTTTAACGACTCGAATCGATATTTGGCTACATCATTGTAGAAAGTAATGTAATCCACCGATTTTTACGTTTCCAATTCTCGAGTAGTTTTACTTTGAATTTTACAATAAATTCGACGATTTCAACAGTTTTCGCAGCCAATATAACACGTTTGTTCAACCACACGCAAATTTGATTGGCAGGTCAAAATGAATACAGGGATTTTGCCGTTGTCTATGTCCAGCAATTGAAAATACATCTTCAGATTGGTCGTTTTGCAACATGACATCCATGTTAATTGTTAGTTTGACTTTCTCCGCGTGTTTCCACAGAACGGACGACTTTAAACATGCATTGAGGCCGTCGTCTGGCGTCGACCGTGGAATCACTGGCAGTGTTTGACGAAAATTACGCTTCACTAAGCCGTCTTTGATTATTTCGTAAATCTCGCATAATTGTGTCTTATTTCGCCAAAAACTGCACATTCATCTCAAATGATTAATTAATTGTGTTTGATGATTTGCTGCAAAACTTTGGCCATATCAATATTCAGGGAAATTTTGCACGTTGCGTTTTCAACAAAATCAATGCAATCAAAAAAGTTATTCCAGTTTCACCGGGAGCGTCAGACAAAAAATCCTCCCATTTCAATTCAACAGTGGAACGTTTTTTAGAACATATTTCCTTCACGCATCGCACTCATATGTTTTTTCGTGTTGCAGTGCTTGATTAAATACGTCGTTCATCGGACGATTGGGAGTTCTCATGCCTAAGTCAGATAATACCTTGTTGGAGACACAACTTTAGTTTCCTCGCTTAATTTTGAAACTAATTCAGTGTCATTACTAACAAAATGAAATTAATTAAGCCGAATCGGTGCAGCCGTCCTCAACTGATGCGATAACCCATGCAAATTGCTCTATATATGAATTCGTAGCAAAATATTTAATTCTCAAACTTTTGTTCGAAAGGTCTTAGTCTTTTCTTTGTTAATCCGTCGAGGAACTAATAACTCTGGGGAACAAAATTTTGAAACTACTTAATTGCCATTACTGACAAAATGAAATATATGATGTCAAATCGGTGCAGCCGTCCTCAATTGAATTTGTAAAAATATTAATTCTCAAACCTTCTTTAATAATAGACGGGTTCTTTTCAGATATATAGCTTAGCTACCTATTTAGTTAGCAATACGGCATTCTGGCAACATTCAACAATATTTTGAATCAGATGACAGCATAAGCTGTTTACAAACAAAAAAAGCAAAGCAAATTGTGGGAAATTTTGTTATTTCGTTAAGTTTCTTGTTTTGTTAACATTTTATTGACAAATCAAGTCTTCTAAAACATGTTGGCATTTATTTTTTGCCGATGACATTGAAATTCGTTCTTTCTGGCTCTGTAGCAAGCCAACAGCATCAACATCTCGTTCCTGGTCCACAATTTTCGTTTTGTCACTCCTAACATAATAATGTTAACTCGAAATTTCTCTAAATTTTAACAATAAACATTTTCACTTACCGATTTTGCATCATTGTAATTTATGGAAATGATATTATCCCGCTTTTTCTATTTTCTTTTTCTTCATTATATTCATTTTCTTTCTGTATCAATAACAAAAAACATATGTTATTGATTGTGTTATACAAGCCGGGTGTGTAGTAATATTTTTTTTCAGGTAACTAACTCGTTTTTTTACCGGGTAACAACCAACTCACTTGCTTACCAAGTAACTTCCATACAAATACTTGTTACGTAATCTGAAAATAACATGGCTATTATATTTATTTCGTTAGAAAGTTTTTAATCTCTTCTTTGTTAATCCGTCGAGAATCTAATAGCTCTGGGCAACAAAATTGCACAAGAAGGTTTGATAGTTGGGGCTACTGACCACGAATCAGGCCTATGATTTGCCAGATTCGCTCTAGTTTACATAAACTGTTATTTTCAGTTTTTCTGTATTTAGACAGAAAAGTTTTTGAAAATGCACACATGTTTATTAATTATCATATCGTCATCGGACAAAAGGGTCAGAATATTTAATGCTTTATAAATTGATTCTTTATGTTTGTATAAATGGCTGTTACAACTTTTTTTATAGTTTTTTTGGGGGGAGATGTTTAAACGACCAAAAATTTAATTTTTGGGCTTTACTAAAAACCTTGCTGTTCTAAAACGCCCCCACAAGCCAATATGCAAAACGCTCAGTTACCATTTCACTAATTTCTTCTAATAAGTAATACGCAAATTTAGTAAAAATTTAAGAAAAATATTGAGGGATGAAAACATTAAAAAAAAATAATTTTAAAAAAATCAATAAATTTTTTTTTGTAAAATAAAATTTATCTGCATAATATAGCCAGTGTTCTTTTTCATATGACCAAATTTTCCACAAATCAGTCAAGCCGTTTCAGAACACGAGGTTTTAGAAATAAAGCAGTTAGTTGACCTTTTATTCAAAAAACCGAATTTAACGGTTTATGTGAATATTTCCTAAACTAGAGCGAATTTGGCCAGATTCGTGATCAGCATCCCCAAATCAGCTACTGTTGACTATCGAACCTTCCAGAATTGTCCTTTGGAAAGCGACGAACGAATTTTGCACGGTGATGGCGTATATTTCATTGTACACTACTATGGAAATCCTATCCAATGGAAATCAGTCCAAATCGCTCCATCTTCTGATTTTATACATATGGGGCTTCCAAATTTTAGAACGTACAGATCAGTTTTATCATCTCGAACTATATATATTTATAAACATACAATGTACTTAGTGAATACTGTTACAACATTAATTAAATGTAATTTTTTTGTGTAGAATATTGCATATTATTTTAAAGGAATTCTTTGTAACAATATAAATTCAATAAATGATTTCTTATTTTTCTACTTGACCTGCTCTGTAGCTCGTTTCTATAATTAAATCGGTAAGTTACCGATTTATGTGACGTCATACCAACTAGATTGAAAGATACCGATTTCGTGATAATTGCTGTTTCTGTACGTTGAAATCGGTAAAAATTTGATTTGTGATGTTAAGTAACGCAAATCGGAAAGAAACAGGAATTGAAACAGATAACAAGGAGCTTTTTATTTGCATTTGTTTTCATGTACAAATATTTTGTATAACACTGCTATATTAATAAAACTTATATATTTAAACGACATAACTATTACTGACTTTATCACTCATTTTGTTAAAATATGCAAACAAATAAAAAACGAGGAATTAAATAAGCTGGCAGTTGGTGTTTACATTGCAAGTAAACAAACATTTGCACTCGGTTATTAAGCATTTCCATACCGATTTCGTTGAAACCGGTTCATAAATTGTCTTAAATTTCAACACACTGCCATCTTAAATGTTTATATTTTGCTGCCTATTTTCAAACACAATTAAACCGTGGTAACACAATTAAAACATATTTTTTTAACGAATTATTTATTCAATTAAATTGTATTTGGTGTAAAAAGTTATATTTGGTTACTTGCTTTCTCATAATTACAACAATCGGCAGAGTTCTCTCTTGGCTTAAAGTCAGTGAGAAAGTTACCGATTTCAAGTTAAGTCGATTTTCTTACAATAACACTTTTTAAGCGATTCCTATTGAAGTAGAATGGGAACAATGTCATATTACCGATTTGGAACGAGTGAATGGAATAAGAACCGACAATTTTTTTTACAGAAACAGTGAAGGTGATAATGACTTCAGAGTGACGTCAAATCGATAATTTCAGTCGGTAACTGCGATCGGTACGAGTTACTGAAACGAGCTACTCGTACTGGAATGCATAATGCCGATATTTCAAGTACAAAATGACAAAAAATTGAGTTTGATAAATTTATTTTCTTGCAAGATCTTCCACAAATGCGTATGCAAATGCTCGGAATTAAAATTTATTACATTATCTTTAATATACTACTAACTGGAACTTCCATTAGAAACTTTGACATTTTTAAGCATAACTTCATTAAATTCATCTCAGTCATATAATGGAATTATTCCGTGAACATTTTCGTGCGATGATTTTTTATGATTTTCGACGTAGGTTATCGACTTTTGGTGATGAAGCTCCATCAAAAACCATTGTTAATCGCTGGTACCAAGAGATCAGTCTCGCACGCCGTTCGCTCCAGGATGAATTTCGTGAAGGACATCTATCTTCGGTCACTTTGCCAGAAACTATCGATGCTGTGCATGAACTGATTAAGCAAGACTGATTAAGCAAGATTGAAGCATCCTTGGACATTAGTACGACAAGCATCAATAAGATATTGCATGTTCATTCGTCCGTGAAAAAAATATGTTCTTGTTGGATCCCACATAATTTGACGAATGCCCAATAAAGGCTCGTATGGATTGGTGCAAAGAGATGTTGAAAAAGTATTACAAAAAAAAAAAGAAAATGAATGATTTGTTGGTATAACCGGTCATGTTTCCACAGTGCTTTATGCGGAACGTAGGACGGTCAATTTTGAGTGGTTTACAACCATCTGTTTGCCAACAGTGTTCGAAGAAATGAGGAAAGATAATAGGAGAAGACGGATCATTTTGCATCACGGCAATGCGAACTCTCACACATCAGCTGAAACTATGAGCTATTTGACCACTCAAGATGTCGAATTGATGGGCCATCCACCGTACAGCCCTGATTTGGCACCCAATGACTTCTAATTTCCTAGCATCAAGAAAAAAATGCGTGGCCAACGAAGCAGCTCTTTAAGCGTTCAAAAATCATGTTTTGGAGGTTTCTCAATCGGAGTGGAAAAAGTGCTTCTAAAATTGGTTTGTGCGCATGCAAACGTGTATCGATCTTAAAGGAAATATTTTGAAAAACAAAAAAACCATTTCCAATGATAAATTATTGTTTTTGTTGCCGGACCCGTAATACAAATAGCAACCCTCGTATTACTAACATCTAGGAAAAATAAAACCATGTATATATAGAATATTGAAAAATATTATCCTCCATTATTTGTGGAAATTCATATCCTAATTTCAAAGAAACATTTACATGGTTCAAAGACAAAATATTTTCAACTTTACTCGGCCTTAGTTCAACTGCATTAGCTTGTAGCAAATTTTTTCCTTACATTAAGTAAAAACGTTATTGATTTGAAAACAAAAATAATTTAGTATGAGGAAACAAATTATTATATAAAGTAAAAATAAACTAGCATCCAGTGAAATCATATTCTAACTTCAAGGAAATACTTGTACTGGCATTGGGAAAAATGAGTTATAGTCATATTATTTCGCAAGGCCCATAAGGCCATTTGTATGGGAGGTACAAGAAATGCGTATATAGAGATTATTATTTGCAAAATTTCAGTGATTTTGCTCAAGAAACTGGACGGATATTTCCATATAAAAATCTAATTTTTATGAGGTAGTGTCGGTTGAGGGTCTCCAACACCAAATTTCCGTAGAGCTATATACCCCATTTTCATAACCATGCTAGGCTAACTACAAATGTTTGCGCCAAATTTCAGCTTCCTAGCTGTTTTCATGCAGGCTTTATCTTGTTTTCAACAGCCGGACAACATGGCTAGGTCGTCTAGAATTTTACGAGGATCAAGAATATATATACTTTGTTGGGTCTCCGATGATTATTTCAAGGTGTTACAAACAGAATGACAAAACTAATATACCCTCCATTGTATGGTGGAGGGTACAAAAATGAAAAAAAGCGAAGTGCACATTTTTATTGATGTGTGTTTTTCCGTTGGCTACCAGTAATGGATGAGTTATATACAGAAATTCCATGCACATTTATGAGTGGTCAAATTTGGCAAGTTTAGAACACACGCATTGTAAAAAACTAATAATGATGCCAAACGAACGCACATAAATTGAAGTTTCTGAACCCTGGTATCAGGAGGCTGAATCAGGTATATGGCCACCCTTAACAGATGCATACATTCATAAGTACCAGCCAGTAAAATATTGGAAAATATGTAGTATATAAAGGCGCTCATTGATCTGTTTTTGTAATTCAACAATAGTTAACGAACGCGAAAAGTACAATTAATTTTTCTCCGGTTATTAAAAAATTAAATAACGACAAAAAGTAAAAGTACAAATCCGCAAAAATATAAATCTACTACTACATCCGATTTCCCATCCAAACCCGTGACTAGTACTGGATTCCTAATACTGTATGTTACAATTTCTTACAGTATTGAAGGTTATGGGCAAACAAGAAACGGACCAATTTCAAGTACTAAACACCAATGATCTGGTCGATTGCTGTTTTGTTTCGGGCTCATACGCATAAATCCATGATTCGTCACCTGTGACGATGTTATAAACGTCTTTTAAAGCACCGCGATCGAATTTTTTCAAAATTTCTTTGCACCAATCGACACGATCCTTTTTTTTTGAGCGATTGTCAAACTGTGCGTGATCCAACGAGAACAAATCTTTTTTACTGCCAGATGTTCATGCAATATCGAATGTATGCTGGTGGAAGAAATTACCAAGGATGCCTCTACCTCACGGTATGTAACATGACGATCTTTCATTATCAGTTCACTAACGGCATCAATGTTCTCTGGCACAACGGCCGTTTTTAGACGACCTTCGTCTTTGAGCGAACGGAAGCCACGATAGGTTGGTGCTTCATCGCCATACAAAGATTTATGTTCATCGATGCACTCTTATCGTGATAATCCACGTCGAAAGTTGTGAAAAATGATCGCACGAAAATGTTCACGAGTTAATTTATTTTTTTTGCCAAATTGAATTTTTCAAGTCAGTGTAAACTACACAAATGATGTTGAAAAATGTCGAACTTTCCAATCGAAATGTCAGATGGCAGCAGGCAACACTTAGAGGTGCAAGAAAAGTACAATTGTATCAACTGTTGCACCTCTGGTATACATTGGTAGTCATATAATAAAAAAACCAAAAAATGGTATCAGACTTGAAAGTTTTGACTATTTTATTTAGCACTAGCACCCCCGGTAAACGTAGTTTTGCCTTCACATTTTATTTGTTTAGATATTAAAATGTGTAAAATTAATAAAGTCCCATTTAAAACCTTGGTATTGTTACTTCGTTGGTTCGTCACGTTTTTCATCTCAACATGCGTGCCAGTGCAACGATGTGTTTAATTTATATTTCCAATCATAATGATTTATAGTGATTATAAGTGGTAATCCGGCTTATTTCAGAGATTTTAACGACTCGAATCAATATTTGGCTAAATCATTGTAGAAAGTAATGGAATCCACCGATTTGTACGTTACCAATTCTCGAGTAGTTTTACTTTGAATTTTACAATAAGTTCGACGATTTCAATGGTTTTCGTAGCCAATATAACACGTTCGTTCAACCACACGCAAATTTGGTTGGCAGGTCAAAATGAATACAGGGATTTTGCCGTTGTCTATGTCCAGAAATTGAAAATACATCTTCAGATTGGTCGTTTTGCAACATGACATCCATGTTAATTGTTAGTTCGATTAGTTCGTGTTTCCACAGAACGGACGACTTTAAACATGCATTGAGGCCGTCGTCTGGCGTCGACCGTGGAATCACTGGCAGTGTTTGACGAAAATTACCTGCCATCAGAATCATCGCTCCACTAAGCCGTCTTTGATTATTTCGTAAATCTCGCATAATTGTGTCTTATTTCGCCAAAAACTGCGCCATAGCACATTCATCTCAAATGATTAATTGTGTTTGATGATTTGCTGCAAAACTTTGGCCATATCAATATTCAGGGAAGTTTTGCACGTTGCGTTTTCAACAAAATCAATGCAATCAAAAAAGTTATTCCAGTTTCACCGGGAGCGTCAGACAAAAAATCCTCCCATTTCGATTCAACAGTGGAACGTTTTTTAGAACATATTTCCTTCACGCATCGCACTCATATGATTTTTCGTGTTGTAGTGCTTGATTAAATACGTCGTTCATCGGACGATTGGGAGTTCTCATGCCTAAGTCAGATAATCATCCTTATTCTATTTGGCGTCGGCAATATCAACGGCAATTTCAAGGCAACAGCAACTCAAATCGAAGACAACATCAATTCTATGCTAATTTGGTATTCTGTAAGAGTATTACGACGCCGTTGCCTGCTTATCGAAAATGTCAATAACATAAAGCACACATATCTAATGTTAGAGTCAGCTGATTCATTTTATTTCTTGTTTTTGATGAAATATATGTAAGTTATGTGCTATTTTCGTGGGAAAAAGTTTGTTTGTAAAAAAAAAGTTTAAATAAAAATGTTTTTTCTATCCGATTCGGACTCATCGAGTGACGAAGAAAACAAAAAAAAATTAATATTGGAAAGAAGACTGCTTAGACAGAAATCTTCCATTTTAAATTTGCCCGATGAGAAGTAAGACATATTTGAAGTCAAGGGGCTCAGCATTTGCTGCTTAAATACACCACCTCCAGTAGCTTTGCTTTCTGCTTTATTTATGGCCATTTTTCTTTTAACTTTGAATTTTCGGTCCCTCCAAATCTGTAGAAAGAATTCCATCAAACAGCATAGTTTTTAACCAAACTATTTACCTTATCTTTTGCCATCCAGCACCAGATCTAATTGGGGGTCCATGAGAATTTACCACAGTGGCAATACTCTCCCACTGTTCATTAAAATTATTAGGAACAGTGCCCTTATGAAATCCTCTGGCTAGTGATGGATTCTTTTCAAGCTCTTCCACTAGCTTCTCGAACTGGCGCTTATTTGTTATTTTAATTTTTTCCATTTAATTTTCTAATGAAATCAATATTAACGTAAACAATACATTGAAGGCAACACTAAAATGACCGACGCCAAAATCAAAACCAAACTTAATTTAACAGTCATCGAAATACGGCAATATTGCCAACGGGAATACGAAATTGAAACAAAATATAAAAAACGACGTCGTCTTCTGTTGACTACGCCAAATAGAATAAGGGCGAATACCTTGTTGGAGACACAACTTTAGTTTCCTCGCTTAATTTTGAAACTAATTCAGTGTCATTACTAACAAAATGAAATTAATTAAACCGAATCGGTGCAGCCGTCCTCAACTGATGCGATAACCCATGCAAACTGCTCTATATATGAATTCGTAGCAAAATATTTAATTCTCAAACTTTTGTTCGAAAGGTCTTAGTCTTTTCTTTGTTAATCCGTCGAGGAACTAATAACTCTGGGGAACAAAATTTTAAAACTACTTTATTGCCATTACTGACAAAATGAAATATATAATGCCAAATCGGTGCAGCCGTCCTCAATTGAATTCGTAAAAATATTAATTCTCAAACCTTCTTTAATAATAGCAGGGTTCTTTTCAGATATATAGCTTAGCTACCTATTTAGTTAGCAATACGTCATTCTGGCAACATTCAACAATATTTTGAATCAGATGACAGCATAAGCTGTTTACAAACAAAAAAAGCAAAGCAAATTGTGGGAAACGAATTTTGTTATTTCGTTTAGTTTCTTGTTTTGTTAACATTTTATTGACAAATCAAGTCTTCTAAAACATGTTGGCATTTATTTTTTGCCGATGACATTCAAATTTGTTCTTTCTGGCTCTGTAGCAAGCCAACAGTATCAACATCTCGTTCCTGGTCCACAATTTTCGTTTTGTCACTCCTAACATAATAATGTTAACTCGAAATTTCTCTAAATTTTAACAATAAACATTTTCACTTACCGATTTTGCATCATTGTAATTTATGGAAATGATATTATCCCGCTTTTTCTATTTTCTTTTTCTTCATTATATTCATTTTCTTTCTGTATCAATAACAAAAAACATATGTTATTGATTGTGTTATACAAGCCGGGTGTGTAGTAATATTTTTTTTCAGGTAACTAACTCGTTTTTTTACGGGTAACAACCAACTCACTTGCTTACCAAGTAACTTCCATACAAATACTTGTTACGTAATCTGAAAATAACATGGCTATTATATTTATTTCGTTAGAAAGTTTTTAATCTCTTCTTTGTTAATCCGTCGAGAATCTAATAGCTCTGGGCAACAAAATTGCACAAGAAGGTTTGATAGTTGGGGCTACTGACCACGAATCAGGCCTATGATTTGCCAGATTCGCTCTAGTTTACATAAACTGTTATTTTCAGTTTTTCTGTATTTAGACAGAAAAGTTTTTGAAAATGCACACATGTTTATTAATTATCATATCGTCATCGGACAAAAGGGTCAGAATATTTAATGCTTTATAAATTGATTCTTTATGTTTGTATAAATGGCTGTTACAACTTTTTTTATAGTTTTTTTGGGGGGGAGATGTTTAAACGACCAAAAATTTAATTTTTGGGCTTTACTAAAAACCTTGCTGTTCTAAAACGCCCCCACAAGCCAATATGCAAAACGCTCAGTTACCATTTCACTAATTTCTTCTAATAAGTAATACGCAAATTTAGTAAAAATTTAAGAAAAATATTGAGGGATGAAAACATTAAAAAAAAATAATTTTAAAAAAATCAATAAATTTTTTTTTGTAAAATAAAATTTATCTGCATAATATAGCCAGTGTTCTTTTTCATATGACCAAATTTTCCACAAATCGGTCAAGCCGTTTCAGAACACGAGGTTTTAGAAATAAAGCAGTTAGTTGACCTTTTATTCAAAAAACCGAATTTAACGGTTTATGTGAATATTTCCTAAACTAGAGCGAATTTGGCCAGATTCGTGATCAGCATCCCCAAATCAGCTACTGTTGACTATCGAACCTTCCAGAATTGTCCTTTGGAAAGCGACGAACGAATTTTGCACGATGATGGCGTATATTTCATTGTACACTACTATGGAAATCCTATCCAATGGAAATCAGACCAAATCGCTCCATCTTCTGATTTTATACATATGGGGCTTCCAAATTTCAGAAAGTACAGATCAGTTTTATCATCTAGAACTATATATATTTATAAACCTACAATGTACTTAGTGAATACTGTTACAACATTAATTAAATGTAATTTTTTTGTGTAGAATATTGCATATTATTTTAAAGGAAATCATTGTAACAATATAAATTCAATAAATGATTTCTTATTTTTCTACTTGACCTGCTCTGTAGCTCGTTTCTATAAATAAATCGGTAAGTTACCGATTTATGTGACGTCATACCAACTAGATTGAAAGATACCGATTTCGTGATAATTGCTGTTTCTGTACGTTGAAATCGTAAAAATTTGATTTGTGATGTTAAGTAACGCAAATCGGAATGAAACGGCAGGAATTGAAACAGATGACAAGGAGCTTTTTATTTGCATTTGTTTTCATGTA
>OY740722.1:13295234-13326562 GCA_963513945.1 Hydrotaea diabolus
TAACAAAAATATTTGATGGGTTCGGGAGTGGTTACGTAATTGGAGTAAAGAAAGATGCTGCCCAAAGTTGTTAACAGAACTGCGTGCAGGAACACCAGCACTCTATAAAAACTTCTTGCCCATGAACACAACAGAGTTTGACTATTTGGTAAGCACTAAAATGATATGTAGACCATTTAATATATACATATTTCTGCATGGCTGAAATTAGCTTCCCCGTTAATAACAAAGAAGACGACACAACTGCGTGAGTCAATTTCAGCCATCGAACATCCATATTTGTTGAGCCAGGAAAAAAAGTTGGATCAAGACTAGTTGGCGGCATTGTTGATTGTTGGTCAACAGCAATCGCCTCGAATTCGGGAATGGTTAGCTTCCTCTCACTGTGCTGATCAATCATAAAGTCTTGGAGTTCAATGGGTATTAAACCACAGCAGTAATATCATAATGAAATAAAATTTAAAAGAAGGCCAAGTAAGTCTTCAACGTTTCTGGAAACAATTGATCAAGTGTTTTATATTGGAAAATGTCAGTGCGCAAAACCTTGCCTTACTGCTGTGGTTTAATACCCATTGAACTCCAAGACTTTATGATTGATCAGCACAGTGAGAGGAAGCTAACCATTCCCGAATTCGAGGCGATTGCTGTTGACCAACAATCAACAATGCCGCCAACTAGTCTTGATCCAACTTTTTTTCCTGGCTCAACAAATATGGATGTTCGATGGCTGAAATTGACTCACGCAGTTGTGTCGTCTTCTTTGTTATTAACGGGGAAGCTAATTCCAGCCATGCAGAAATATGTATATATTAAATGGTCTACATATCATTTTAGTGCTTACCAAATAGTCAAACTCTGTTGTGTTCATGGGCAAGAAGTTTTTATAGAGTGCTGGTGTTCCTGCACGCAGTTCTGTTAACAACTTTGGGCAGCATCTTTCTTTACTCCAATTACGTAACCACTCCCGAACCCATCAAATATTTTTGTTAGTCAAATGTTTATTCAAATGTGAACACACGTCAAACAGGTTTTCCCATATATATATATATATCTATATATATATATTTATATATATATATATATATATATATATATATATATATATATATATATATATATATATATATATATATATATATATATATATATATATATATATATATATATATATATATATATATATATATATATATATATATATATATATATATATATATATATAAATATATATATATATATATATATATATATATATATATATATATATATATATATATATATATATATATATATATATATATATATATATAGATATATATATATATATATATATATGTGTTTTCATTTTAATCCACACAGATATGTACATTTACAATACCATATATATATATATATATATATATATATATATATATATATATATATATATATATATTAGGCCGGGTCGTATTTTTTTTCGCATAAAGCGGATAGCAAAAGCGAAAACTACAGAAAATTCTAAGAACGTTTTGCCAAGAAACCATGGGTCTAAAATTAATTCCCAGTTCGCGCAGAGCGACTTTAGATTTTGAGGTCATACTTATTAAATTGTACTCAAAAACCTATAGTTTTAAAAATAACAGCATGCCATGCAATTAATGCAATAATAGCAGGCTTTTGTAACTTATTTGTTTTTTCACGTGGCTGAGCAAAAAACAACAAAAAAAAGCATTCGTTCGGTACTCTTACCACACAAGTGGTCTGCGTTGAATAAACAATAGTGTGTTCTAAATATTTTTTTTCAAGTTTAAAATAGTTTTCGATTAATAAATTATAATGGAAACCTCTGGAATGTCAGTTGATTCCACCAATTTTGAAATTGATACAATTTCAAAGAACTCCGGGTCTTGTGTTCTTCCCAGTCTGAATATTGGCTTGCCAAGAGATTTATGTGATCTAAATTTACCAAGTAATCGTGACGTATTAAATTACTATTTATTTTTACGCGTGGCTGAGCAAAAAACAGCAAAAAAAGCAATCGTACGGTAATCTTAACATACAAGTGGCAAAAAAAATTTGGAAAATTTGGAATAAACTAAACATTCCGTTAATCAATGAAAAAAGTGCCTCGAAAAAACTGAAAACATTGCTAAATAAATATCATAATGAAATAAAATTTAAAAGAAGGCCAAGTAAGTCTTCAACGTTTCTGGAAACAATTGATCAAGTGTTTTATATTGGAAAATGTCAGTGCGCAAAAACATTGCCTTACTGCTGTGGTTTAATACCCATTGAACTCCAAGACTTTATGATTGATCAGCACAGTGAGAGGAAGCTAACCATTCCCGAATTCGAGGCGATTGCTGTTGACCAACAATCAACAATGCCGCCAACTAGTCTTGATCCAACTTTTTTTCCTGGCTCAACAAATATGGATGTTCGATGGCTGAAATTGACTCACGCAGTTGTGTCGTCTTCTTTGTTATTAACGGGGAAGCTAATTTCAGCCATGCAGAAATATGTATATATTAAATGGTCTACATGTCATTTTAGTGCTTACCAAATAGTCAAACTCTGTTGTGTTCATGGGCAAGAAGTTTTTATAGAGTGCTGGTGTTCCTGCACGCAGTTCTGTTAACAACTTTGGGCAGCATCTTTCTTTATATATATATATATATATATATATATATATATATATATATATATATATATATATATATATATATATATATATATATATATATATATATATATATATATATATATATATATATATATATATATATATATATATATATATATATATATATATATATATATATATATATATAAGTTTTTATATATACTATGGGTTCCTAAAAACCAATGTAGTCAAAATTAAATAACAGTAATAAATCGGGTTCAGTTAATAACACTACCTTTATAATTGTAATAAACATGTTTAACATCTAGGGATCCAATGCAGTTTGGAAAATTCCATTTTTCTAGAAATTCCTGAGATACTGCTCTCCATTCCTCCTCGGTTGATAATACCTGTTATTTAAGAGTGGTGTTACTAAACATAAAATGAGTTAACCAATTTGTTTTTAAACTTCAAATAGTCCGGCTTCAGCACCTTGTCAATGGCGTCACACACTGCAGGAACAATTCCAGAAAAGTTATTATGAGGAATGCGAAATATATGTTGGAGAGACTTAAAACTCTAGTCAGTCGCCAAATAGCGAAGTGTTACAGCTCAACGTTCGATGGCTGAAATTGACTCACGCAGTTGTGTCGTCTTCTTTGTTATTAACGGGGAAGCTTATTTTAGCCATGCAGAAATATGTATATATTAAATGGTCTACATTTCATTTTAGTGCTTACCAAATAGTCAAACTCTGTTGTGTTCATGGGCAAGAAGTTTTTATAGAGTGCTGGTGTTCCTGCACGCAGTTCTGTTAACAACTTTGGGCAGCATCTTTCTTTACTCCAATTACGTAACCACTCCCGAACCCATCAAATATTTTTGTTAGTCAAATGTTTATTCAAATGTGAACACACGTCAAACATGTTTTCCCAAACTCCTATTTGACATCTGTTTGAACAAACAAAAAGAGTAAAATATTTGTCGGTAGTGTGAACACCAAATCAATCCTGTGTTGTTTTGACAGCATTTTGAGCAAATATGATGAAATACATTTTCGTCAAATATTTGCCCAATGTGACCGTACCTTAAGGCTGTGAGCATATGGTTTTTTGGTCTTGTATGAAAATCATTCTTTTCTTGTTGTTCATTGATAATGCGGTACATCTCTGTGAACATTCTCTATCTATTGTAACATTGAAGTTACGATATCTGAATGAAAGTCATCGTACGCGATATCCGTTTTTGGGCCTAACTACTCGTAGTGTCGAGCTTATTGTGGAAATGTAGCCTGCCAAATATCAATGCCTCAAGTAATTACAAAACCACGTTTAAATGTACGATCCGATAGAAACTGTCGTATGAGAGCATTTTTAAAGTGACGAAAAATGGTATTGTATATGTACATATCTGTGTGGATTAAAATGAAAACACCAGAGGATTGGTTTTGCATCTTTTCACTTTAAATGTCAAACAGGCCCTCAATAACAAAAAGAAATTGAAAAATCTGAAGCATAAAAATGGAACGTACATGGTACTGGTACCGTAAGCGGTAAACTACACTCAGAAAAAATTGAACCAAGATACAAGTTATGATGAACTAAATTTTAGGAAAATTTAACTTCGTATGGCACTAAATCATTTTTCTCAACGGCAGTACAAGTATTCCTTGAAGTTAGAATATGATTTCACTGGATGCTAGTTTATTTTTACTTTATATAATAATTTGTTTCCTCATACTAAATTATTTTTGTTTTCAAATCAATAACGTTTTTACCTAATGTAAGGAAAAAATTTACTACAAGCTAATGCAGTTGAACTAAGGCCGAGTAAAGTTGAAAATATTTTGTCTTTGAACCATGTAAATGTTTCTTTGAAATTAGGATATGAATTTCGATGCCAGTTCAACACAAATAATAGAGGATAATATTTTTCAATATTCTATATATACATGGTTTAATTTTTCCTAGATGTTAGTAATACGAGGGTTGCTATTTGTATTACGGGTCCGGCAACAAAAACAATAATTTATCATTGGAAATGGTTTTTTTGTTTTTCAAAATATTTCCTTTAAGATCGATACACGTTTGCGTGCGCACAAACCAATTTTAGAAGCACTTTTTCCACTCCGATTGAGAAACCTCCAAAACATGATTTATGAACGCTTAAACAGCTGCTTCGTTGGCCACGCATTTTTTTCTTGATGCTAGGAAATAAGAAGTCATTGGGTGCCAAATCAGGGCTGTACGGTGGATGGCCCATCAATTCGACATCTTGAGTGGTCAAATAGCTCATAGTTTCAGCTGATGTGTGAGAGTTCGTATTGCCGTGATGCAAAATGATCCGTCTTCTCTTATTATCTTTCCTCATTTCTTCGAACACTGTTGGCCAACAGATGGTTGTAAACCACTCAGAATTGGCCGTCCTACGCACTGTGGAAACATGGCCGGTTATACCAAAAAATCATATATATATATATATATATATATATATATATATATATATATATATATATATATATATATATATATATATATATATATATATATATATATATATATATATATATACGAGGGCGGTTCGGAAACTTCTTAGCACAAAAAGCGCGGTACAAACAGAAAAAAGTTAAGCGTTTTGCAAACTTCCTACTCTGCTATGAACACATGTTAAATTTTGTTTCGATCTGGCAACTCCTTCATATAGAAACAGGTGTTCACAAAAGACGCATCTGCGATTTTTTTACAATGGAAAAATTAGAAATGCGTGGTGTCATTAAATATATACATAAAAAAGGTTTATCGGGACAAGAAATTCATAATTATATGGTGAATGTGTAAGGTGAAAGTGCTCCTTCATATGCAACAGTAAAAAATTTTGTTGCTGAATTTAAACGTGGTCGTACAAGCATTGAAGATGAACCACGTAATGGACGTCCAAAAACAGCAACAACAACAGAAATTGTAGCCAAAATGCATGATATGGTATTAAATGATCGACGAATAAAAGTGCGTAAAATAGCTAATATCATGGGCGTCTCAAATGATCGAGTCCATTTAATTTTGCATGAAGAACTACAGATAAAAAGCTTTCTGCAAGATAGGTGCCGGACTTGTTAACAGTCGACCAAAAACGCATAAGAATGAACATTTCTCAAGCTTGTTTGGATAGTTTTCAGCGAAATAAAATGGATTTTAAGCGTCGTTTCATAACTGTTGATGAGACATGGATCCACCACTATACTGACAAAAGAACAATCCAAACAAAGGACTGAAGCTGGAGGAAGTGCCCCAAAGAAAAACAATTCAATCGGCTGGTAAGGTTATGGCAACGGTTTTTTGGGACTTCAAAGGTATATTATTGATTGACTATCTGCAAAGGGGTAAAACAATAAATTCAGAGTACTATTGCAACCTTTTAGATCAATTAAATGTACAAATTCGAGAAAAAGCCAGGACTTACAACACAAAAAAATATTTTTTTATCAAGACAACGCACCAGCGCACAAGATTGTTTTAACAATGGCTAAAATCAACGAATTAAAGTACGAGTTCTCCTGATTTAGCTCCCAGTGACTTTTACCTGTTCCCAAATCTAAAAAAGTTCCTTGCTGGCAAGCGTTTTACCTCAAATGAAGATGAAATTACAGTTGTAAACCACTATTTTGAAGACCTTGAGAAAAACTATTTTAATCAAGGGATAGAATTGCTAGATAAGCGTTGGACTAAGTGTATTGAAGTTTCAGGAGATTATATTGAAAAAAAAATATTTTTGAAAAACTAACTATTCTCTTTCATTGATAGGCCAAGAAATTTCCGAACCGCCCTTGTATTTGTGATGCTTCTTATAAGTTTTTGTTCATAGATTTGTGATGCTTCTTATAAGTTTTTGTACATATATGTAGACTTGAATGGCCGTATATCTGAAGGTGGAGTGTTCCGAAAAACTTCGTTTAATGAATCTCTAACAAGTAACAAACTTAATTTTCCTCCACTAAAACGCCTACCATTAAGAACATTGGCAGTGTCATATGTCCCAGTTGCAGACGATGCTTTTGCTTTGACACCAAATACGTTAAAGCCATTTAGAGTGTGCAATATGAATAGCATCCAAAGAGTTTTTAACTATCGCTTGTCCAGGGCTAGGAGAGTAATCGAAAATTCATTTGTCATTTGCTTAACTCGTTTAAGAGTGGTGCGTATCCCGATAAAGCTCTATCCATCAAAAGCAAGGATAATAACACAGTACAACAGCCAATCTGGGGGGTGAGAAATTCCAAGTCAGGGTGATGGTACTAGGTCAGTATATTAAAACCCTCAAAGGGTTTTGCGTTCGTATGTGCCTAGTTCGATTTTGCTGAAATAAATTGAGAAAAATTAATAATTACATTTTCTTTAATCCATTAATATACTGTTTCTCTACCAAATCAACATTTTTGCAATTAGAAATAAAATTATGAAGAAAATTTTGCCAAAACAAAATTTTTTTTTTTTAAACATATAAATCCCAAACGGAAAAACGTGTAGAGTCTTATAACTTTCACGTAAAGTCACATAACCTATAAACAAAATGCGACATAGATCATGGAAATCGATTAACGCGTTCTGCTTTTATTTACAATTTACATTTTGAAAAAAGCAGAACGCGTTAATCGATTTCTATGATATATGTCGCATTTTGTTTATAGGTTATGTGACTTTACGTGAAAGTTATAAGACTCTACACGTTTTTCCGTTTGGGATTTATATATTTAAAAAAAAAAAAAATTTTTTTTTGGCAAAATTTTCTTCATAAATTTATTTCTAATTGCAAAAATGTTGATTTGAAACAGTATATTAATGGATTAAAGAAAATGTAATTATTAATTTTTCTCAATTTATTTCAGCAAAATCGAACTAGTCGTTCTCGAGTTATGTCAAACTACGTTTTTGCCAACATTTTACAACTAAGCGAAAAAACATCAAGATAAGGAAAAAATGTAAAAGGTCATAAAAAAAGTGGCACATACGAACGCAAAACCCTTTGAGGGTTTTAATATATGTACTGACCTAGTACCATCACCCTGACTTGGAATTTCTCACCCCCAGACAATAACCCCAAAAATGTTCCACTGTGTAATCGGCGCGTGCTGCGCTTTTCACAACTTTCTAATGAACAGTAAAAATTTCGTGTACTTTAGCGCAAATCTTGTAGATCATTACACATGAGATGGCACAATAATTCCTGAGGAGTGGCGTAGTGAACAAAATGGTAATAGTCTCACAAATCTTCAACCACACCGTGCTTATATTGCCGATAACACATCAGCCATACGAGAGGAATTCTTCCTAAACTTTGAGGAAGAAGGCGAAGTCCCCTTTCAATATAAACATATATAGAAAGAACAAATTTTAAAAATGTAGAAAACGATGAATTTTGAAAATATTGTCATCTTGAGTGAAAACGTCAAAATCAATATAAAATAGTTTAGAAGGAGGGACTAAAAACGCTCTAAATTTCTTATTTTAAATAAATTTCGAAAAATTCAACAACAAAAATTCAACCAAAAAAAATTGAAGTTATAGTTTCGAAATTTTCAAAGAAATTTAGACATTTTTAGTCCCTCCTTCTAAATTATTTTATATTGACTAATGTCAATATTTTTGTCTTTGCTCTGCTAACATAGCCTCGATATTGGATCCGCAGATTTGTCCACTTAGCACAGAGATCCAATTGACTGTACCTTTCATCAAAATATTCCGCCAAGCGTTGTCCCGAAACATTTTATTGTGGTATCAGTCATCACCAGAATTCCACAAACATGAATTAACCTCCACCAATCCAATTAATTCTTCCCATTCCCTTACCACTTTTGGTTTTGCGTTGTTTCTTTTGAGGAACTTCGTACTCACTTGCCATTTTCTGTGAAATAAATCATAATATTATAAAATTTCTATTAAAAATTTAATGTTTTTACCTTTTGCTTATTTGATTTGCTGATTTTTTCTTTTATTTTACCGCCAGTCAATTTGATAGTGTGACAGCAACAGCAGTTTACTTGGTGGCGTAATTGTGACCAATTCAGTGTTTTTTTCTACGACATAATCGCGGATATATTTTGAAATTTATGACACTAGCACACGGTTTAACACATCAAGTTTATCATTGTATGCATACTTTCCTAAAATGTTTTTTGCATACAATCAATGTTCACAATTGTTAGCCACGTCTCCATACTAAATTAATTTGAAATTTCGTCATTATAGTGACGCATTTCATGAAAAAAATTCTGTCGTACAAGACAAAAATTATATCCCTCCTCTTAATTTGTTCGTGATTTGGTTTAGAAATGTATTACAATTTGCAATTTGTATAGAAGTTGATATTAAATCTGTACTCAGTTTTAAATATGTATTATGATCAACTTATCTTATAAGACGAGTGCAGCCAGCAAAGCGAGTGTCACAGTCTGGTCTAATAATTTAAGTCACATGGTCAAGCCGGGTCTGTGAACCCATTGTTTGCGAATTCTTTTCTATAGAAAGTATTCGTCTGTTGCGCTCTACAAATGTCGATAATACATACATAATTTGCAGATGTCACGCAAATTGAACTGTTGAAATCGTGCAAATAATTTGTTAAAGTTCACGAAAACGAGCTGCTCATTTTCAAAATCACACAGATTAAAAATGAGTAATCAAAAAAAAAATACTTTAACTTCAAATCTATAAAAATTCATATTGGATTATTATTATCGATAAGAATAGGTGACCGGTCTGTGAGATCCGCTTGATTATCGGCACCCTGCTTTGTGCATCGTGGTTCTAACGATGTTTTCAACATAAAAAAACCATGAAGCGAAGAAGTTTATTGTTTTGATTTAAATTTAATAGAATAAATTAAAACAAAATGCAAAAAACACCAACACTTGTTGTTTTTTGAATTTGTAGATGACCTCGAGTCAGACTATTCAGTTCAAAACATATATATACAATATACTATTTTTTTTATCAAATTATTGTTTTCTAAATGAAATTGGGATTTTTTTTCCATTTTAAGTATTATATTCTTAAAAGCTGACAACACTGATATTACCAGATGTTTTTTTCATTGTTTGCTCTTACAAAAATTTTGCAAGATCAAATAAATATTTGCAGAAAAGATAGGAAAATATTTGTTCTCGGGTGGTCACACTGTGTTCACATTACTCTTATTTTTGTTTGCTAGCAAATATTTTTGTGTCCCCGAAATTAGCTGTTTTGTTGTTTGCCACTCAAAAATATTTTATGGTCCGATTTTGGCAATAAAATATTTGACGTTTTTCTATAAATATTTGCCTAGTGTGACCGTACCTTTAGACATACTATGAACAAACAAAATATGCGGACCTAGTACAATACGATAACGTATAATATGTTAATTTGTTGTGACGTTTTGTTATGGTTACTCTCGTTTTTTTGTGTTCAGATTTATAATGGGAAACATCAACCATGTACGTATTTTACTTTTTTTGTTGTAATTTAAAAATCCAAAAGATGTTATTCGAAGGATAGCGAATTGAAACAATTTAAAATTAAATAATTAAACTGACCTAAGCTTGAATAATAATAAAAAAGAGATAAGAACTAACAGGTCGACCTAACATACACGATATTAAAATGAAATGTTAATAAAGTACATTTAAGTTTCCATATTTTCCATATTATGAAGGAATATTTATTTAATCACTATTGATGTTTGAATGGCGGTTGTCATTCCAGTGCAAGTCCCCATAAACAGATAGTAGATATTTTCTATATAACAATCTATTTGATAATGTTATGGCCGTACTACTACAAAAACTACTATACTTAACCTATCCGTTTTTGTTATTATAATGTGCAGTCTTATTAATAAGTAGCTTACCAATAATCCGCTGCTGTTTTCAAGGCCTGTAGCAAGTATGGAACGCATCCAGCTCTCCTTTCCGCGAACAACGATAAATTGTTCGGTGTTTTGATTATGCACCCACAACAAATGCATATGATCAATTTCAATTTCCACCCAATGGCCAATACCAGCAGGAATTTTATGAAGACTTTCAACTAATTTATACGCATGTGTGGTTGCGTTTTGATGACGAATGGTCTTATATACTCCAATAACAACCGCTTCTCGTTTTTTGGAAAAGCTGTCAGTATATTTAGTGTATATTAAGTTGGGATGGAATTGTTGAATCCAATCGTAGCCCCATAAGAAAACATGCAGTACTGCCCGTGCAAACGGAAGTGCTTCTCCATCAAACATGAAATTTAAAATGTCTGATTTTTGATTATGTCGCATTCGTGACTCTATGAGATATATCAAGGTGATGAACAGTAAACAGAATTTTAATCCACTTAAACAATTATCTTCGTACTGCGAACGTAAAATTTTTATAATTCAGTAATTAAGTAGACAATCTTTATTTCAGAGCTGTTTTACTACTACTTATTTATTTCAATATTGCAATATATTTCAGATGATGACATCTTTAGAAACAACTTTTTTTTTGAAAAAATTAAAAAAAAAATAATGCGCTAAAATTGTTCATACATTTCGTCATTTTACGAGAGCATATCAATTATTCAGTGACTTTTCAACTTTCCTCTTAGTTATATGAAATGCAACACTGCTCCCATCAAGTACGATTTGTTAATAGACTACTGTCAAATTTTGAAAAAGGTCCTTCATTTAGTTTGTGTTTAACAGCTGATCAAAAAATACAACCTCATGGATTTTGTTAAAATAAAAAAAATCAATTTCAATTACTGATTGAACATTAATTTTTGCGGTAAAAATAGGTCAATCAAACCAAGGAAAAGTTTGATAAATACTATGGGGACTCTGCACCATTGATCTCAATGGCAAAAAAAGTGGTTTACTGACCTTCGTTGTGGTCCCACAAGTACAAGTGACGCTCAACGTTCCGGACGGCCAATAGTGGTCAATAGACCCGAAATTGTCGAAAAAATCCACGATATGGTGTTGACCGATCGAGGAGTAAAAGTGCTTGTGATTGTGGATGCTATACGCATTCCATATGGTTTCAGAAAGCTTTCTGCCCTATATGGTCATGAAAAAATTATTTGTCATCATGATAATGCACAGGTAAACTGCATGAATTGGAATACGAATTGTTACCTCTTCTTCCATATCCTTCGGATTTATCCACCAGTGAGTATTTCTAACCCCAAATAAATGGCTCGGTGGAAAGAGATTCAGCTCCAAAGATAAAATTATTAATCAACAAAATGCCTATTTTATGGACCTCGAAAAATACTATTTTTGAAAGAAATACAAAAATTGTTGAAACATTAGACTAAGTGTATTGAGCTAAAAGGGGATTATCACAAAAATATTTTTTTGCCAAAAAAAAACTGTGTTTTATTCATAAGTTCACGGAAATTTTGATATGGTCTGGTACATTAACTATCACTCAAAACACTAATAACAATTACAATAATCAAACGTGAAAACAGCTAAGTATTACATATTGAACACTTCATTTCTTTGCAGAAACTCAAAATTGTCGAAGTCTGCTGAGATTAGATTTGTGACCAGATATTCTTGTTTTTGTCTTCTTCATTTTCCACAGTTTAGATTTTGTGTTAGCAAATAATTGTATATGTTGTATTGTTCATTTTTGTAAATGTACAGGGTCCTATTTTTCTGATATTTTTGATACATTAAAAATTTTTGGGGTTTCTTCATAATTTCGATTGGCTGTTTCCTTAAGAAGCGAATAATGTTCCTTATAACATTTGCAACAAATTGTCAAAAATATCCCTTTTTTAAATACTTATAATATGCCGATAAAGAGAATGTCACGGTTGCTATTGAAAAACACATGAATCCCAAATTCGATGTTCATTATTTTCAAGAGTGGTATACCACACAAAAAGGTGTGAAGATAAATTTATAAGTTAAATTTGTCCGCGACCGAAACACCCTAATGTGCAGCGCGACTGAGAAATTTTGCTGCTTGGCTGAGAAACTTCGAAATTCATCTCTTTTCCGTTAAATCTATGGAATATATAATAAAAGTATGCAGATAAATTGATAAATTTATGAAAAGTAATAATATATTAAATAAAAAACACATAGGATAAAAAAACATTTTGCGATGATTGTATATAAACACATTTTCTCGATAACATATAAATTTTGGAGGCCCCTTTAGGGGCACTTCCGGTCGACCTTAATCAACCATCGAGATGTCCCCAGATAGGTCTGAGGGAGTATACCACGACCTAATTAACCATATGTCCTAGACGGATTTCAGATCGGAGATATATGGCATGCACTAAATGTCTTGCTTAAATATGGAAGTCATTATTGGAGGCCCCTTTAAGGACACTTGCGGTCGACCTTTATCGACCATCGAGATATCCCCAGGTAGGTCTGAGAGAGCATATCACGACCTGATTTACCAAATATCCTAGACAGATTTCAGATCGGAGATATATGGCATGCACTAAATGTCTGTATTTAAGACGGACGCCATTATTGGAGGCCCCTTTCGGGACACTATCGAGATATCCCCAGATAGGTCTGAGGGAGTAGATCACTACCTAATATATGACATGTATATAATATGGACGCCATTATTGGAGGCCCCTTTCGGGACACTTCGGGTCGAACTTAATTGACCATCGAGAAATCCCCAGATATGCCTGAGGGAGTAGATCACGACCTAATTTACCGTGTATCCAAGACCGATTTCAAATCGGAGATATATGGCATGCACTAAATGTCTGTCTATAATATGGACGCCATTATTAGAGGCTCCTTTCGGGACACTTCCGGTCGACCTTAATCGACCATCAAGATATCCCCAGATAGGTCTGAGGGAGTAGATCACGACCTAATTTACCATATATCCTAGACCGATTTCAGATCGGAGATATATGGCATGCACTTAATGTCTGTCTTTAACATGGACGCTATTATTAGAGGCCCTTTTAGGGGCACTTCCGGTCGACCTTAATCGACATCGAGCTGTCCCCAGATAGGTTTGAGAGAGTAGATCACGACTTAATTTACCATATATCCTAGGCCGATTATAGATCGGAGATATATGGCATGCACTAAAGGTATGCCCTTAACATAGAATGCCAATCTTGGAGGTTCCGACTTGCAAAACGGTGTTTGTCCATTAAGAAAAGCGGCAACCAATTACTCAGTGTTATTACATGTAATATATATAATAATTTAAAATAAAAAATCATATTACTTCAAAAAAATGGGAGGACTACGGGGAATTGAACTCGGAAATTGACAGAACTTTTGCCTTCCAAATGGGATTTTATTTTTCCATACTTCTTTACAAAAAAAGTGGGAGAGCTCCTGGGATTTGAACTCGAAACATCGCAGCATTACAACGAGGTGACAGTTTTGAGCTAATGCACTTTGAAATGAGGATCAAGTAAAACCAAATGTAATTTTTTCATCTGCGGATGAAATTCAGTAAAAAATCTATTTTTTATTTGCCCCACAAAACGTTTTTATGAAAAAAGGTCACATAATAAAGTTCAACAAGAACTAGAAAAACAATTCTTTTAAAGAAGCGACGTGGGTCTCGAACTCGGAACCGAGAACACTGAACTAGTTGTCGGCGCCGCCACTTTACGCCTTCGCCCAAATGCCAATCGAGAATCGAATTTTTAAAGTTGTATATCTTTATGTTGAAAGAGTTAAAACGATCATAACAAAACACATATACAGTGTCGTAAATTCTATCTGGTCTTACATACATGCATGTACATTAGGGTGGAGTGAAATTCAAAAAAAAAAGTTAACCTCGGAAAGAGATGTAGTCTGGGGTCCTAAAGAGGGGAAAAATAAAGAAAAAAATTTAAAAAAATTTTTAGGGGTCGCGCCACTCCCTCGAAATTTGCAAATTATCGCTATTTTGGCGTTGATTTTAGAAAAATCCTAAAAAGTTTTATGTCAATAAATGTTTGCAATAGCGTAAACAATGAAATAAGGGCATGAAAAAATTTAAAAAAATTTTTCTCATTGTTCAAAAATTTCAAAAAGTAAAATAAGTCAAATCGTCCCTTCTTCAGAAAATTGACTGAACAATGAAATCGCCACCAAAGCTACAAATATTAGTCGATTATCCTCATATTTGCCTCAAATACTTTTGTTTGGGCACTGAACAAGCTCAAACTTTTAAATTTCGAATAAGTTAAGTCGTTAATTTTTAGGATTTTTCTAAAATCAACGCCAAAATAGCGATAATTTCCAAATTTCTAGGGAGTGGCGCGACCCCTAAAATTTTTTTTAAATTTTTTTCTTTATTTTTCCCCTCTTTAGGACCCCAGACTACATCTCTTTCCGAGGTTAACTTTTTCAAATTATAAAAAAAGCATGTTTTCACTCCACCCTAATGTACATGCACTCGTTACGACATTGTGGTTATTGCTTCTTCTTATCGTATTGGAAACAAATATGTAAAATACGATTGTCAAATTTTTACTCTTTGCTTTTGTAAAATGTACTTTTTCGATTCATACGTTAGTGAAAAACAATCTATTCTGAAAATTCAATTTATTGAAACGCAACTTTCACGATTTTTGTTTATAGGCTTATGATAATACGAAACATCCCCTGTCATGAAAACTATATGGTGCCGAAAATATGTGTAAATAAAACAATTAGGTATAGTCACTACATATCTGCTTTTCCAATTTACATCAGAGAAAAGTTGGCCTACTTCAATTTAAGGTAACACTTGATATTCTGGATAGCTTCAAAATATTATCGGCGAATTAACATCGGGTTCGTGTGTACGAAATTGGAATGATTCAGTATTCATTGATTATTTGCCGTAATTTCATTGGTAAACCAATTATTAAAGCCAAACAAATTTGAAAATCCAACAATAGCTTCAATCAAATAAGCATCTTCATTATTAGAAAGCGAAAATGAAAATATATTTAGATATTACTAAGAGAGTCACAGAAGTACCTTGGTACTTTTGAAAGTAAATCCGTACCAGAAAAGTACATCTGTATTCTTTTGAATTGGAAATGGAATGTATGTATATACATATGTATGTATCTTAATATTGTATGTTAAATGCACAAAGGGTGTAACATAATTTTTTACAGAAGAATGTAAAAAACCATGATAAAAACAGAAACAACTTTTAGAAAATAAAAACAAACTTTTGCAATAGACAATGGTTTTCAAAATATTTCATTTTAGCCCTGCTGTGGTTTTGTACACAGAGTTCTCATATATATACATATGTTTGTACATACATACTGTATTTGTACCTGTGTAGCTTTGCGCCGGCTTGCCATCAAATTATGTATATCAGACTTATTTGTTTTGACTTGAATACTATAGTGAGCGCAAGCCCATGCGCAGAGTACATGCATATATACATATGTATGTATTTATTTACTTTTGTAATGCGTTTTGGTTTGCTATTAAAACATGTAATATGTATTAGTTTATATCAAACGATCTGCTTTAAGTAAATGGTATGATATTGTAGAACGACATACATTGTACATACATATGTATGTTGAATTAAAAATCATACTAACTGGATTTCTTGCTGAAATCTGTTGCAATTTATAAGGTAATTGACAGCTGAAATCCGATGTAAATTAAATCCAGGAGATTTCGTACGTATGTACATGCAAATGTAAAAGGTCTGACCCGCATATAAAATTTAAAGTCTCATTTACCCGATTCCGTGCCAAAATCCATTACAATTTCTTTAGAAATTTACATCAGAAATCCGATATAAATGAAATCAGGTAGATTTTTTTTGCATATGCGAATGACATGTATGCGTAAAGACTAACATTTACCTCAAACTTTCACTTATAAATTTTGTAAAAGTATTTATCTCTAGTATTGTAGAGCTGTGTAGAAGAAGAAGCTGTTATTTGTTTTTAAATAAATGATTTTAATCATATTCATTTAAATGTAACTTCAAAAACGACTTCACAACATTTGTTAATTTTTTTTTGCAAATTCCTTGCCCAAACAATTATCAAGACATAAATTTTCGTTTGCTGATGGTGAATAAAGTCTACACTGCTCTTATAATCTCTGTAGCAGTTGCAAATTACGCCACCTTTTCGTTTCAGCTTAGTACCATCATAAGAAAATAGCTTAACCATTTACCATTTATCGGAATTTACTTTGCTACATGTATTTCTTATCTGAGCGAAAATTTCGTTTTAATTGAATGGGAGTTTGATTGACGGTGGCTTATCATAAATTGAAAAATTTACTCCAATGATATTCGGAGTTCCAACCGGCAGCTACACGTCTCTGAGTAGATTAAGTTTTTTACTCGTAAAGCGCCGCTAATTAAAAAATTGTTGTATGTAATATTTAAAAATGTATGAATTTTCAGTTTCTGTGCTAAAATAATACACTTGATGATGCAAAAACTTTGATTTATCGTGAAGGATTTGTCTGACTCATTTCACATTATATATACGCATATGCCCCCGATTGTAAAAAATATGTTTTTTGGATTAAAACAACACCATAAGCGATTTATCTGAGCCGCCGCCGAGCAAAAATATTAACGATGGTGGTAATTCAGCATCGGCTTCAAACTCTTTAGCCCACTTAGACTTTTCCTAAGCCAATTTTCCACATAAAGCAATTGTCCTCTTTTAATGCTCTTTTGTTCAATTCTCGTAATATTAAACTTTGGACTTCCTATTCTCCCACCACAATTTCGGAATTTGATTTCATGCAACGGTAGACCAATTCCATTCAAGAAATCAATTTACTACGTGTACTACGGCTCAGCAACAACACGTAGCATACGTATTTCAGTAATCGTGATACGTGCAACGGTGCACTACATGAATTCATCAATGGGCATCAGCTGGATGGATATTACACACTTCTTAATTTTATTAAAAATGTTTTTGGTTTTCGTGCTTTTCTTAGGTTTTTATATTTTTATAACATTACTTTAATTTACTTTTTTTTCTTATTAGTTTTCTTCGGATTCCATGGATATGTGGCCGCGGCATCTTCGGAACGTCACATCATGTTTTTCAACATGATGTGCTGTTCTAAATGAACTGCGGTCACATATTAATGGTCGCAGCTGTCCTAACCGAGTCCGGGGAAACCAGTGATGTGGCTCGACCACAAGGATTATGGTTTTCCTGCCGCCGTAGGTTCACTGCGGATTGGCCATTCCCATAAACACCAAGTGATCACCACATTAAATAAATTTGCGGTATGAGTGTGATAAATACCTGCAAACTGAAAAAAAAATATTTTTTTTTCATTCCAGGGACTTGAGTCGGGTATAACTTCATGCCCGTCAACTAAAGCCCCTCCCTTGAAAGTGAATATAAATAGAAGATGGTTTTTGGGTGGCACCATGGGCAAAAAAGCCACCGCCTAAGCGAAGCTCCACGCAATTTTTTTCCAATTGGCAGGACTGATCATAACGTATCATAATCAACATTTTTGATGATCTTTAATTGCCAGAACGTTAGTCAAAGTCAACATTTTCATCCTCGTAAAGTTCACTTACGAGCAACGTTTGGTAATCATTAAAAATTACCGAAATACTGAGTCGTTGGCTCTGACAAAGTTTTACAAAAATCCAGAATGTCATCGAAAAATCAACTTCAGCGATCATGCTCATTTCTGGCTGAGTGGTTTTGTCAATAAACAAAATATGCGTTGTTGGCCAGCAACAAACCGCCATGTGCTTCAAGAGACACATTGCATTCGTAAAAATTACACATATCCTAGACCGATTTCAGATCGGAGATATATGGCATGCACTAAATGTCTGTCTTTAAGATGGACGCCATTATTGGAGGCCCCTCCCCCCAGATAGGTCTAAGGGAGTAGATCAAGAACTAATTTACCATATATCCTAGACTGATTTCAGATCGGAGATATATGGCATGCACTAAATGCCCTTAACACGGAATGTCAATCTTGGAGGTCCCGACTTTAAGAACGGTATTTGTCTATTTAGAACATCTGCAACCAATTACTCAGTGTTTTTAAATATAATAATATAAAATGAAAAATCATATTACTTAAAAAATTGGGAGGACTACGGGGAATTGAACTCAGAACTTGACAGAACTTTTGCCTTCCAAATGGGATTTTATTTTTCTGGTGACAGTTACGATATGCCCTTAAAAAAGCCATACTTTACAAAAAAAGTGGGAGAGCTCCTGGGATTTGAACTCGAAACATCGCAGCATTAGAACGTGGTGTCAGTTTTGAGCTAATGCATTTTGAAATGAGGATGAAGTAAAACCAAATGTAATTTTTTCGTCTGCGGGTGAAATTTAGTAAAAAAAATCTTGTATTTGCTTAACAAAACGTTTTTATAAAAAAAAGTTCACATAATAAAGTTCAAAAAGAACTAGAAAAACAATTCTTTTAAAGAAGCGACGTGGGTCTCGAACTCGGAACCGAGAACACTGAACTAGTTGCCAGTGCCGCCACTCTACGGCTTCGCCCAAACGCCAATCGGACTTTTTAAAGTTGTATATCTTGTGTACTTTATGTTGAAAGAGTAAAAACAAAACAAAAAACCTAAAAAGAAAAATTCTATCTTGTGTTACATGCAATCGTTACGACTTTGTGGTTATTGCTTCTGCTTATCGTATTGGAAACAAAGATGCAAAATACGATTGTCAAATTTGTACTTTTTGCTTTTGTAAAATGTACTTTTTCGACTTTTTCGAGCTGCGTTAAGTAAATGGTATAATATTGTAGAACGACATACATTGTACACATATGTACATATGTATGTTGAATTAAAAATCATACTAACTGGATTTCTTGCCGAAATCTGTTGCAATTTATAAGGTAATTGACAGCTGAAATCCGATGTAAATTAAATCCAGGAGATTTCGTACGTATGTACATGCAAATGTAAAATGTCTGATCCTCATATAAAATTTAAAGACTCATTTACACGATTCCGTGTCAAAATCCATTACAATATCTTTGGAAATTGACATCAGAAATCCGATATAAATGAAATCAGTTAGATTTTTTTGCATATGCGAATGACATGTATGCGTAAAGACTAGCATTCACCTAAAATTTTCACTAATAAATTTTGTATAAGTATTAATCTCTAGTATTGTAGAGCTGTTATTTGTTTTTAAATAAATAATTTTAATCATATTCATTTAAATGTAACTTCAAAAACGACTTCACAACATTTGTTATTTTTTTTTTGAAAATTCCTTGCCCAAACAGTTATCAAGACATAAATTTTCGTAGGCTGATAGTGAATAAAGTCTACACTGCTCTTATAATCTCTGTAAACCTCTGTAGCAGTTGCAAATTACGCCACCTCTTCGTTTCTGCTTAGTACCATCATAAGAAAATAGCTTAACGGAATTTACCATTGGTAAATTTCGTTTGCTTTGCTACATGTATTTCTTATCTGAGCGAAAATTTCTTTTTAGTTGAATGGGAATTTGATTGACGGTGGCTTGTCATAAATTTAAGAATTTACTGCAATGATATTCGGAGTTCCAACACGTCTCTGAGTAGATTAAGTTTTTTACTCGTAAAGCGCCGCTAATTAAAAAATTATTATATGTAATATTTAAAAATCTGTGAATTTTTAGTCTCTGTGCTAAAAAAATACACTTGATGATGCAAAAACTTTGATTTATCGTGAAGCATTTGTCTGACTCATATCACATTATATATACATAATTGCCCTTAATTGTAAAAACTATGTTTTTTGGATTAAAACAACACCATAAGCGATTTAGCTGAGCCGCCGCCGAGCAAAAATATAAACGATGGTGGTTCAGCATCGGCTTCAAACTCTATAGCCCACTTAGACTTGTCCAAAGGCAATTTTCCACATAAAGCAATTGTCCCTTTTTATTGCTCTCTTCAATTCTCGTAATATTAAACTTTGGATTTCCTATTCTCCCACCACAATTTTGGAATTTTCTTTCATGCAACGGTAGACCAATTCCAGTCAAGAAATCAATTTACTACGTGTACTACGGCTCAACAACAACACGTAGCATACGTATTTCACTAATCGTGATATGACAACTCCCATTCATACACTTTTATGCAACGGTGCACTGCCTGAATTCATCAATGGGCATCAGCTGGTAAGTATATTACACACTTCTTAATTTTATTAAAAATGTTTTTGGTTTTCGTGCTTTTCTTAGGTTTTTATATTTTTACATAATATTAATTCCTTTTACTTTTGTTTTTTTTTCTTTTTAGTTTTCTTCGGGTTCCATGGACATGTGGCTGCAGCATCTTCGAAACGTCACATCATGTTTTTCAACATGATATGCTGTTCTAAATGAACCGCGGTCACATATTCATGGTCACATGGTGATACCTACCTGCAAAGTAAAAAAAAATATTTTTTTCCTTCCATGGACTTGGGTCGGGTATAACTTCATGCCCGTCAACTATAGACCCTCCCTCGGAAGTGAATATAAATAGAAGATGGTTTTTGGGTTACACCATGCGCAAAAAAAGCTACCCCCTAAGCGAAGCTCCACTCAATTTTTGTCCGATTGGCAGAAGTGATCATAACGTATCATAAACAACATTTTGAATGATCTTTAAGTGTCAGAACGTTAGTCGAAGTCAACATTTTCATCCTGGTAAAGTTCACCTACGAGCAACGTTTAGTAATCATTAAAAATTACTACCGAAATACTGAGTCGTTGGCTCTGGCAAAGTTCCACAAAAATCCAGAATTTCATCGAAAAATCAACTTCAGCGATAATGCTCATTCTGGCTGAGTGGTTTTGTCAATAATCAAAATATGCGTTGTTCGACAGCAACAAACCGACATGTGCTTCAAGAGAAACATTGCATTCGGAAAAATTACTGTGTGGTGTGGTTTTCATGCAGGAGGTGTGATTGGGCCGTATTTTTTCGTCGATGAATAGAAATGTCATGTTACCGTCTATGGAAAGTGCTATCGTGCCACGTTTGGTTAGTTTTGGCCAGAATTGGATGAGCTTGAGATCAGTGCTACTAGCACCACAGCACGCGTTACAATCAATTTACTGAAAGGCAAATTCGGTGAACGTGTTATCTCGAGAAATGGCCACCTCGTTCATGCGATTTAACGCAATTCTTTTTATGGGGCCACATTACGACATTGGTCTAAGCCAACAACTTTATAGACAACATCCAACGCGAAATTGCCAACGTTCCGGTCGAAATGTGTGCAAGAGTGGTGGAAAATTGGGCCGAAAATAAATCACTGTATACGGGCTCGTGGTGGTCATATGAACGAAATCTTTTTTCATTCTAAAAATGTTACATTTGCGCGACACATCGAATTTATTTGAACTCTATATCTTAAATATTCTGTGATTTATTAATGTACAAAGTTGTTATGTCCTTAATGGAAACTCATGTATAACCTTCAGTGTCTTATTTAAATAAGAAAATACTCATTGAATAGATTATTTTATAAGATGCAATCGATAGTGTAAATATACATGAATATTGGATCAAGAAAAAGTAAACTTAATATACTTATAAATTACAGGTAAATGTTTCATTAAATTTGGAAATAGTTTACATACATACATATAGAATTGATAAAACATAAAAAATTAAAAAAAATAGACTTTTTTAAAATGGGCTCCGGGCTTTTTTAAACTCGTCAATATTACAATCGACTTCGACTTGGCGTTCGACTTCATCGCGCAAGTTATTGTAAAAAATTATAAGGAACAAAATAGACTCTAAATCGCTCTTTTTATTTAGAGGTATTGGTAAAGGTGCGGAATAACATTTGTTCAATTTGTTATTTTTTGGCACCATTTATTAATGCATAGTTCCTTGAAGTCGTCATTTTCTTCTAAAGAGAAAAAACTGCATATGTAACAGTGCGTAGAGAAAGGGACCTAAGGGAAAAAAAATAATTTTCACATTTTTATTTCCCGGTATTTGTCAGGATTATTCACGTTTGATAGTGATTCCTTTTTCAATAGCGCTTCAATAAAGTTTGACGAGGTGGATCGCAGTGTTGAAATTTCCAGTTATCTACTGTCGGAAAGACTCGCAATATAATGTCTTTTATTTTTCTAATTGTTGGTCGTAAACACCTTTCACCTTTTGGATCGATATATGCAATATATTTTTCATCAATGTTAAGGAAAACAGAAGTAAAATGACACGCGTTAATAATAGGTATGCTTATTGTTTTCGATTTACAGTCAACAAGATCTTTTTCGTCTCTTTTATTTTCTCCATTAATAAATTTTTTCCCTCTTGACAAAGTACATACTTTAACATTGTCTAACCGGTTCTCAAATATTAAGATATGTATAAATATTTTAACTATGGAGTCGTAAAGCCATTTGCCTGACCATAACGATTCATACTCGTGTAGATATACCGGCATTTTTTGAAATGGGTTTATTTCTGCATAACAAAATTGAAATATATGTTCATAATTTCCTAACAAAATTTTAATCCCTGTTCAAAATTTTTTTTGATTGGATCTCTGGCGGAATATTTGGACTAATATTTGCTATATCTAATGTTGTTACTTTACTGCTATTAGCTATTTCTCTATTCCGCGAAATTATTTTTGTCCCTGCGTAATTTTAACATTTAACTTTAATTTATTGTTTTTTTGGGAGTTCTTTTCCACACCTCTTCTACAAGTTCAATATTAGGTTTTGTGCTGTCAGCTGGTTTATTTGCCGTTGAAATGTATTTGTTCTCTAAATCTTTAATTTTCGCGTTTATATATATTTTTGATGCTCGAATGACTTTTTTCTTTTCTTTTAAAGTTTTATTTTTCGTTATTGAAAAATATCCTTCTACTGGACTGTTAGATATGCTGCTTTGAATATCGTCAACGAATATACCCATTATATTTGACCACAGTGGAATATAAGGCATATATTTATTTGAAATTAGGTCCAAAAAAATCTCGTTATATAGTATGTTTACGTTGCTTTCATGATCGTCTTGCTGTATTGTTTTGGCTTGCATCATTATATGTTGTGCCCTTTTGTAGAAAGGACTTCTTTTATAATTTGCATTTGTTGGTTTTTCTGTATTTTTTTGTGATTTCTTATCCAATTCCTCTTTAACTAATTCTGATGAGCTTAAATTATTTATTTCTTGTTTTGCCAATTTTACAAATCTATTTTCTGTTGTAGATATAAGTATAAAACATATATACCGAAACCATTTGTAAATTTCGTGAAAATCCGATGTATTAATTGCCTCAAACAAAAGTATTTATAATAACTATGTTGTTTCTCGTGTGTGGCACATTTTTCAATGTCTTTTTTTAAAATTCGTATGAAATGGCAGTAACACAATTGAATAATAACAAAATTAAGATTTTTAATGTTTTTGGTTAAAAACATGTAAAAATGTAAATACAAGCGTTTATTAAGGCCCAACTCCAATCAGTCACAATTCTGGAACATATTGGCCACTAAGTACCGTTTGACAAACAAAAGATTTTTAATTCCCACAATCAGTTTTTTATACCTTTCTCGTAGTGTCTACAAAGAAGTGCTTCTGCTATAGGTATCAAAATACATTTTTCTTTTGCTTCTTTTACATACAAGACTAAAGAGTAATAAAATACTCTTTTAGAATTTTGTTGGATTTCGCTACAACCTGTGGAATCAAAGAACAATGTTTTTCTACTTTTTTTCAACAACAATTTTTTGTTTGCTATAAAAGTTGGAACTGCTCTACACGCAGAAAAAAAGTATGGTTGTGGTGACAATATTCGAAGAGGATCATACTATTGTTAGCTATATGGTTGTGCCACAACAATATAATGATCCTCACAACAATAGTATTATTCACACATAAACATACTATGATCATCACAACAATAGTATGATTCACACTCAACCATACTATTATCTTCACAACCATATTATGATCCTCACAACCATAGTATGTTTCTCATACAACCGTAGTATGATCCTCACAACCATAGTATGATTCGCACGCAACCATACTATGATCCCCACAACCATAGTATGATTCACACTCAACCCCAAAATTATTTATTAGGATTGGGTAATGTTGTTATTCAAAAATAGAGATTTTTTTAAGCAAGTTATTATAAATTGCATTACTATTAGATCATAACCAATTTTGAGGCCACGTTTTTATTGAACATTTCATTCACGAAAGCAAAATATATATTCCAACGGTCAAAAATACTTTTAGTTGCCAGCAGAGGTGAATGCTACTTCACCATCCGTAGACACCAAGTAACGAATGTGATTAAACCATGATCAATGGCTATATACTTAAGTGCAGGCAGATTTTAAATAAACGAGAACCAGTCGGTATTAGAGTTTTTCACCGAACAAAGTAAACACTATAAAAATACCTCGAACTACCTTCCGATTGTTTTTTATTTTTAATGGACATCAACCATTCACTTTATCGTGTGTATGTGTTTTTTTTTATCAAAAAAACATACGCACACACGTACATGTATTCTCTACAAAACCTGTTTTGTTATGTTCATAGTCACAACCATACTGTATGATTGCCGTAATCATATTTTTGTTAACGTAAATTTTAAACAACAATACTTTTGTTGCACTAACCATGTTTATATGGTTGCTACAACCATATTTTTATTTCTAAATTTGGCAATAATACTATTGTTACATTTCAACAATAATCGCAATCATACTATTGTCAAAATGAAATTCAAAAAACAATACTATGGTTGCGACGATCATGCTTTTATTGGAGAGAACATATTATTCTTGCGGTGACCATAGTGTAACCATATCTTTTTTCTGCGTGTATAAAGTAGAATACAAATAAACTTCCCGTGGGCATGAAACATTTTGAATAAACGAAGAATATTTTTCATCTTCTTGTATTTTTATAATATCAATTTTTGGATTACTATCGCGATCAAATCTTCTCAATGCCTCCGACCTTATCTTTCGAGCCACATTATCGGAAACCACACTGCCCATTTTTCCAACATCCCGCAGAGCATTTGGTAACGCAATCAGTGTTTGGTTTTTGTAATTTGTAGCGAGATTATCATTTAATTATTCTTTCGCAACTTGTCTCCAAACTTCCCAAACTTGCTGCAACTTTCGGGTGTCGTACACGCTTAGCATCCGAATACGTCGTAATTCTAACTGCATTCATTCTAAGGTCTAAAACGAATATTTTCGATTTACAGTCAACAAGATCTTTTTCGTCTCTTTTATTTTCTCCATTAATAAATTTTTTCCCTCTTGACAAAGTACATACTTTAACATTGTCTAACCGGTTCTCAACTATTAAGATATGTATAAATTATGACTTGAGCAGTTTTTTATTCTGGTTCGAGACCTTTATGTTGTTTCTTTTTCAGAATCAACTTAAAAAGAAGAAATTGGTGAAATGTATTTGCTACGGTTGCCAGGCAGACTGTACAGCTGTTTCTAAACCCGCCAAGGTTTTTCTTCAGCAGTCTTTGGCAACGATTACTTCGGCCACAAATCAAATGACTTATACGGGAGACTCATTTTTATTAATGAGAATTACCCTTTGTGTATAGTCTTCGAACTGTGCGTAGAGCAATCTTCAACGCGCAATATCATTTCCACCAATTCCGTTTCGCATGGGTCTTCGTTGAAAACCACAAATGCAAAAAGCACAATCAAAGTGTGCATGTTTTTTGTGCGTACATATACTCATACATGCGTTGCACATTAGGGCGTACCAATCCTTTTTAATAGTTTTTTCGTTTTTTTTGTTATTTATTCGGTCTTTTATCATTATTATGACTTGAGCAGTTTTTTATTCTGGTTCGAGACCTTTATGTTGTTTCTTTTTCAGAATCAACTTAAAAAGAAGAAATTGGTGAAATGTATTTGCTACGGTTGCCAGGCAGACTGTACAGCTGTTTCTAAACCCGCCAAGGTTTTTCTTCAGCAGTCTTTGGCAACGATTACTTCGGCCACAAATCAAATGACTTATACGGGAGACTCATTTTTATTAATGAGAATTACCCTTTGTGTATAGTCTTCGAACTGTGCGTAGAGCAATCTTCAATGCGCAATATCATTTCCACCAATTCCGTTTCGCATGGGTCTTCGTTGAAAACCACAAATGCAAAAAGCACAATCAAAGTGTGCATGTTTTTTGTGCGTACATATACTCATACATGCGTTGCACATTAGGGCGTACCAATCCTTTTTAATAGTTTTTTCGTTTTTTTTGTTATTTATTCGGTCTTTTATCATTATTATGACTTGAGCAGTTTTTTATTCTGGTTCGAGACCTTTATGTTGTTTCTTTTTCAGAATCAACTTAAAAAGAAGAAATTGGTGAAATGTATTTGCTACGGTTGCCAGGCAGACTGTACAGCTGTTTCTAAACCCGCCAAGGTTTTTCTTCAGCAGTCTTTGGCAACGATTACTTCGGCCACAAATCAAATGACTTATACGGGAGACTCATTTTTATTAATGAGAATTACCCTTTGTGTATAGTCTTCGAACTGTGCGTAGAGCAATCTTCAACGCGCAATATCATTTCCACCAATTCCGTTTCGCATGGGTCTTCGTTGAAAACCACAAATGCAAAAAGCACAATCAAAGTGTGCATGTTTTTTGTGCGTACATATACTCATACATGCGTTGCACATTAGGGCGTACCAATCCTTTTTAATAGTTTTTTCGTTTTTTTGTTATTTATTCGGTCTTTTATCATTATTATGACTTGAGCAGTTTTTTATTCTGGTTCGAGACCTTTATGTTGTTTCTTTTTCAGAATCAACTTAAAAAGAAGAAATTGGTGAAATGTATTTGCTACGGTTGCCAGGCAGACTGTACAGCTGTTTCTAAACCCGCCAAGGTTTTTCTTCAGCAGTCTTTGGCATAAATATTTTAACTATGGAGTCGTAAAGCCATTTGCCTGACCATAACGATTCATACTCGTGTAGATATACCGGCATTTTTTGAAATGGGTTTATTTCTGCATAACAAAATTGAAATATATGTTCATAATTTCCTAACAAAATTTTAATCCCTGTTCAAAATTTTTTTTGATTGGATCTCTGGCGGAATATTTGGACTAATATTTGCTATATCTAATGTTGTTACTTTACTGCTATTAGCTATTTCTCTATTCCGCGAAATTATTTTTGTCCCTGCGTAATTTTAACATTTAACTTTAATTTATTGTTTTTTGGGAGTTCTTTTCCACACCTCTTCTACAAGTTCAATATTAGGTTTTGTGCTGTCAGCTGGTTTATTTGCCGTTGAAATGTATTTGTTCTCTAAATCTTTAATTTTCGCGTTTATATATATTTTTGATGCTCGAATGACTTTTTTCTTTTCTTTTAAAGTTTTATTTTTCGTAATTGAAAAATATCCTTCTCCTGGACTGTTAGATATGCTGCTTTGAATATCGTCAACGAATATACCCATTATATTTGACCACAGTGGAATATAAGGCATATATTTATTTGAAATTAGGTCCAAAAAAATCTCGTTATATAGTATGTTTACGTTGCTTTCATGATCGTCTTGCTGTATTGTTTTGGCTTGCATCATTATATGTTGTGCCCTTTTGTAGAAAGGACTTCTTTTATAATTTGCATTTGTTGGTTTTTCTGTATTTTTTTGTGATTTCTTATCCAATTCCTCTTTAACTAATTCTGATGAGCTTAAATTATTTATTTCTTGTTTTGCCAATTTTACAAATCTATTTTCTGTTGTAGATATAAGTATAAAACATATATACCGAAACCATTTGTAAATTTCGTGAAAATCCGATGTATTAATTGCCTCAAACAAAAGTATTTATAATAACTATGTTGTTTCTCGTGTGTGGCACATTTTTCAATGTCTTTTTTTAAAATTCGTATGAAATGGCAGTAACACAATTGAATAATAACAAAATTAAGATTTTTAATGTTTTTGGTTAAAAACATGTAAAAATGTAAATACAAGCGTTTATTAAGGCCCAACTCCAATCAGTCACAATTCTGGAACATATTGGCCACTAAGTACCGTTTGACAAACAAAAGATTTTTAATTCCCACAATCAGTTTTGTATACCTTTCTCGTAGTGTCTACAAAGAAGTGCTTCTGCTATAGGTATCAAAATACATTTTTCTTTTGCTTCTTTTACATACAAGACTAAAGAGTAATAAAATACTCTTTTAGAATTTTGTTGGATTTCGCTACAACCTGTGGAATCAAAGAACAATGTTTTTCTACTTTTTTTCAACAACAATTTTTTGTTTGCTATAAAAGTTGGAACTGCTATACACGCAGAAAAAAAGTATGGTCGTGGTGACAATATTCGAAGAGGATCATACTATTGTTGGCTATATGGTTGTGCCACAACAATATAATGATCCTCACAACAATAGTATTATTCACACATAAACATACTATGATCATCACAACAATAGTATGATTCACACTCAACCATACTATTATCTTCACAACCATATTATGATCCTCACAACCATAGTATGTTTCTCATACAACCGTAGTATGCTCCTCACAACCATAGTATGATTCGCACGCAACCATACTATGATCCCCACAACCATAGTATGATTCACACTCAACCATACTATGATCCCCAAAATTATTTATTAGGATTGGGTAATGTTGTTATTCAAAAATAGAGATTTTTTTAAGCAAGTTATTATAAATTGCATTACTATTAGATCATAACCAATTTTGAGGCCACGTTTTTATTGAACATTTCATTCACGAAAGCAAAATATATATTCCAACGGTCAAAAATACTTTTAGTTGCCAGCAGAGGTGAATGCTACTTCACCATCCGTAGACACCAAGTAACGAATGTGATTAAACCATGATCAATGGCTATATACTTAAGTGCAGGCAGATTTTAAATAAACGAGAACCAGTCGGTATTAGAGTTTTTCACCGAACAAAGTAAACACTATAAAAATACCTCGAACTACCTTCCGATTGTTATTTATTTTTAATGGACATCAACCATTCACTTTATCGTGTGTATGTGTTTTTTTTATCAAAAAAACATACGCACACACGTACATGTATTCTCTACAAAACCTGTTTTGTTATGTTCATAGTCACAACCATACTGTATGATTGCCGTAATCATATTTTTGTTAACGTAAATTTTAAACAACAATACTTTTGTTGCACTAACCATGTTTATATGGTTGCTACAACCATATTTTTATTTCTAAATTTGGCAATAATACTATTGTTACATTTCAACAATAATCGCAATCATACTATTGTCAAAATAAAATTCAAAAAACAATACTATGGTTGCGACGATCATGCTTTTATTGGAGAGAACATATTATTGTTGCGGTGACCATAGTGTAACCATATCTTTTTTCTGCGTGTATAAAGTAGAATACAAATAAACTTCCCGTGGGCATGAAACTTTTTGAATAAACGAAGAATATTTTTCATCTTCTTGTATTTTTATAATATCAATTTTTGGATTACTATCGCGATCAAATCTTCTCAATGCCTCCGACCTTATCTTTCGAGGCACATTATCGGAAACCACACTGCCCATTTTTCCAACATCCCGCAGAGCATTTGGTAACGCAATCAGTGTTTGGTTTTTGTAATTTGTAGCGAGATTATCATTCAATTATTCTTTCGCAACTTGTCTCCAAACTTCCCAAACTTGCTGCAACTTTCGGGTGTCGTACACGCTTAGCATCCGTAATTCTAACTGCATTCATTCTAAGGTCTAAAACGAATATTTATCGGCGAGTCTTATATGCGTATCGGCCAGTCTTATTGTATATACATTTAGCGTACAAAGTAAAATACCTTAAATTTTTCTTAAAACAGTATCTAGTAAAATTTATGGGACACAAATTGTTAATTTTGCTGTAATATGTTTGACGAGTCAAATCTTACCAGAATTTAATTAGTCACGTCATATCGCTTTTGGAAAATTGTGCTCTATAAATTCGACATCTTTCGATTTTAAATCAAATTTACGTAGCATATACTTAAAAACTCCCTTTGAATATTTTTTGATTTTTTACTATTAATGCGGTTTTAATGTTTACTTTCATGCTAGGTTGTTTCAACATTTTGGTATTTCCTCTAAGTAGCGTATATTCAGGAAGGAGAGTACTGTCTTTAGTTACATCTGAATCCGATATTTTAGTTGAACTCAATATTTTATTATTACGGAGCTACTACTTGCACTGCTATCACTTAATTTTCCGTCGGAGTCGGGCAAAAAACAATTGTTGGTATTGTCATCATGAAATTGTTATTGGTGAAGTTCTGTGTGTTAGGGGTTGTAGTTCCTCAATTGGTGAAATTATTAACGTAGTGTTTATAACGTTGTTTTTAATAAAACAGTCTTGTGTTCTAGAAATTGGAAATTTTTAAGTCTGGGAATTCTCGACAAATCGATAATTTTGGTTATTGATGTGTGGTTCTTCGTCAGGTAACCTAATATTTTTGATTAAATCTTGATTGCAGACATCTTAAGAGCTTTTATTGCATGAAAGAAATGGATTTTGGTTCGCCTTAATTTTCAGTTGTTCAGCTAACAGTTTAAAAATGTTCTGAATTACTTCGTCAGCTTAATTAAGTGTGTCACACGGTTCGTCAGTTGTAATTGAAGTTTCTTTCTGCATTGCATATATTTCTTGGCTTTGACTTGAAATAGCTGTATTGTCGGCAAAGTCTTTCTGCACCCTACCTCTGTACTTAGAAATGACTGCATTAATTTC